>JAOQGL010000014.1:4349567-4371651 GCA_027564165.1 Gallinago nigripennis | reverse complement strand
GAGGAACTTCTTTGCTGTGAGGGTGGCAGAGGCTGCCCAGGGAGGTGGTGGAGTCTCCTTCTCTGGAGACATTCCAACCCCACCTGGACATGTTCCTGAGCAATGTGCTCTGGATAGACCCGCTCCGGTGGGGGGGTTGGACTAGATGATCTCCAGAGGAGGTCCCTTCCAACCCCATATGATTCTATGACGTGCTGGGCCTGTCCACGATGCCCAAGAGCACCCAAGATCTGCCCCTTTGCAGCGGGAGAGCTTGGGCTCTGGGGGTCACCAGCGGGGTGACGGCACAGGTCACTCAGGCAGCACCAAAAGGAGCGCAGGTCAGGGCTCATTAACCACAGACACGTGTTGACTTAATCATTACCAGCACATTTACGCTTGCAAAACCCTTTTTGAAGCAACTCCCCTTCTTTTTCCTCCACCGAGGGCTGACCCATCCCAGCACCAGCTCCACTCCCGGGTTAAAAGGGAAAAACAATTTGGGAATCATCACATTTAAGCCCGTTATCGGTGAGAACTGGTCTGTACGCGGAGGTCTCTCCGCTCAGCTCAGCCAGTGGTCCCCAGGGGACCATTTTGGGATGGCTCTGACTTAAACAAGTCAAAACTCATTTACAGGACACGCTAATGCCTCGACAGTTAGTTTTGTCCCTAATTAGACAAACCCATCAGTGCCTCCCGCACGGCGGCTGGAGGCATTCCAGCGAGCGGCAGCCTCTCCTCTCAGCACCTTCCAAGCGAAGCCGACGCTCCGTCCGCTCATTAACGAAGGCAAATATTTCTGCAAAACACAAAAGCTCCCCGCAGCAAACTTTCCTGCTTTCCGGGGAAGGGGATTTTCTGCTGGAAAACCGTTACGGTGGAAAATTCCCCCTGGGCTGGAGATCCGGTACCGATTTGGGCTGTAAAATGCTGGATTTCAGAGTTGTGAGGTTCAAAAATCCCAAGCGTGAAAGGGGAGCAGCACTAATGAGATGCAAAGTCACAGGAAGAGAGAGGAAACGTGCTGGCAGGGGTGGGGTGGGGGACAGCCCGTCCCCCCGGCGCGGTGACTCGTTCAAGGTGCCCCTCGCCGAGCGGGAAAGCTCTTCCCAAACAATTTGACTTGAAATCCCATTTCTCTGCTCTTGCACCAGAGCAAGAGGCTGCTTTTGGCTTTGCTGCAGGTGACACGAGGCGTTGGGACCCCCGGGTTGGTGTGTCCCCCCCCGCGCTGGATCTCAAGCGGGTCACTCGGTCTGACCGTGCCTCAGTTTCCCCAAGTGTGACTTGAAGCTTCTACTCGTCTCTGGGAGGAAAAGGGCAGGTTTTTGGGATAGCGGGATGCTGGTAGGACACAGCCCCTCTCCCCCCCGAGGTGGGATGCCATTAGCCACCACCTCTTGGTGGCCGAGCTGGCCTGGCCCCACCAGCCACGGGTTTCATTAGGGGACCCGCTCACGTCCCAGGGACCTTTCCCACGTTGGGCCTGTCACACTGAATTACGGCTCCGCTTCTCAGCCCCGTGCTCAATAGTCCCAGCCAGCTCCAAACAAAGTCCTCCTCCTCCTCCTCCTCCCCACTAATCTCCCCCTCTCACCCCCCCTCTGCCCCGACTCAGGTAATTAATAAAACAAAGCTGCTGCTCTTCCCCGGGAGCGGGTCCAGGGTCTATTAACGGGCTCCCCGCGTGGGTGGCAATGGCCAAGGGGCTACAAGAAGCCTGGGCGGAGGGGAGGGGGCCCAGACCATGCTGGGAGGGGGGGTCCAGTCCAGGGCAGAGCATCCTTGGCTGCTGAATTCACCCCGCGGGGTGGAAGGAGCTGGTCCTGGCAGGAGGATGGTTGTGCTGCCACCCCTTCAGCTCGTCCTTCCAAGCCAGGGCACGTTTCCCCCCGCTTCCCTGGGACTTTTGGAGGTGGGTGGCAGGACCAGCATGGCCTTGTGCTCCCCAAAATTCTTTCCAGGGACTCTTTGCAGCTTCCCAGCATCACAGCCCCGCCAGCATCTCTCCCAGCACTCACCTTTCCAAACTAGCCCCCCCTTGCCCGAGTCGCCTGGCACCCGTCTGCCACACTACGCTGCCTCCCCTAACGACCTCATCCCGCTTTCCCAATTAGCAGAGGCATCCTCTGGTGAGAGCAGCCTCCAAAGCCCAGCGAGGACCGAGGTTTGCCAGGTCACCCTGGCTCCCGAGCCGAGCTGTCGGTGGCCCGGCAGAGAGCGAGCCCTGGGAAGCGCAGGCAGCAGGCACAGGGGTCGGTCCCGGGTGGGAAACAAAAGCCCTGCTGGAAAGGAACTGGTCTTTTCATGTGTTTTAAGCTCAATTCAAGTCCCGAGCCCCCTCCAGACAAAAGGCTTGCAATCTGAGCTGAGCACAAGAAATCCAACCCCACGGGGGAAGAGAGAACCTGGCCTTGCTTAATTCAAGGCACCAGCACTTTACTTGTCATCCTTTCTTTAAGGGGGAGCGGGGGGCTTGACACGCCTCAGATTTGTTCTCTCCAGGGTTTGCCAAAGGGGGGGCAAAGCACCTGCAAAAAAAAGCCTCTGACCATTTGTCCCTCCCCAGCCCCTGCTCCATCTGGTTCCCGAAGAACCAGGCAGGGAGAGTTTGAAGTTTCAAGTGATCTCAAAATCTCCTGTTCCAGAGTGGGAATGACACAGCCCAGAGCCCCGTAACCAGTGGCCTGGGGGAAATCCCAGTTCAGCAGTGGCCCTTGGGCTTGTGACCCAGCTCTGAACCTCTTCTCTATGCAAAACCAGCCTTTTGGTTTCTCAGCAGGGTCCAGAGCATCGGCGTTTTTCCTCTGCTGAGACCAGAGCCAGGGAAAACTACTCAGACCTGTGTTTTTCTCACCCCTTTTTTCAGGGCAGACTGGTTCCTCTTGGACAGCCGGACGGTTCGCCACACGGCCATCGGCTTGTTCTGCTGCGGGGTCTCAGTCTACTTAACAGGCAAGTGTTCATTTCCCACCAGCCACCAGTTCCCACCAGAACTGGGCATTTCCAGCCCAGCCCGTGCACCCTGGGCTGGTCGCTGAGGGCTCCTGAGCTGCTGAGTTTCCACTTCAACACGGGGTTTGTTTTGCAAATGGTTTTACCAGCTCCTTTCCGCAGCGAGAACTTTCTGTTCTCGGTGACCAGCCCTCTCGAGAGGGCTCCTGTGGCCTGAAGTTTGCATCGCTTTCGTCCTCTTTCTGGTTCCTCAAGGTATTTCTGCACTCTCCCTTCCAGCTCTGGCCATCTACATGCTGCTGCTGTTTGAGCTGGAGGCCGGCATCGCCAGCGCTTGCATCCTCTCCTCCGGCATCATCGTCCTCCTCATCACGGTGACACACGCCCTGGTGAGGGCTTCCCAGCTTTCACGCCGCAGCCGCTCCGAGGTTTCTCACACCCTGTATGAAAACGACTCTGCCCAGCAGGGCGAATCCTCCGCCAGCGATCTCAACAACAAAAACGTGGCCGCACCCCGGCCCCGGCCTGAAATCCATCGGGAATTTTCCTTCCCTCCTTTCCTGGAACGGAAATCCCAGCTGGGCTCTCCGGCCAGCAGCAACCTCACCTCCTCAGGCAGCCCTGGGCTCCGTTCTGAGAAGGAGAGCTACAACCTGTCCCGGACACACAGGACGCTGTCGGCAGAGTCGGGGCTGCTGCAGGCACAGGGGACATCCTGGAGCGGCGTCACGCAGGAGATGAGGAACGTGCTGTCGCGTAAACCTGGAGCCTCGGGCAAGGACTCGACCCTGGTGTGAGTGGAAGCGGGGACTTTTTTGCCCCATCTCGTCCCCAGGGGAGCTGCAGGCACCAGGGGCCACGATTTGCATCTGTGTTTAGAGCTTAAAATAAGTTATGTCTCCGCAGATCAGGGGGACGGGCAGCGTTTCCACCCTCCCCTTGGGGTCTGGGCAGCCACTGCCTGATGCTCTTTGCTGCTTTTACTGAGAAGATGCCACCTCCACTCAAAGCCAGAAGCCCTTGGGCCGCCTGCCCCTCATCCCCAGCCCCTGCTGCCACTTGTTACCCCACAAACGAGGACAGTGTTGGCAGGGCAGTGGCTGGCAGTGACCCATGTGGGACCCCCACGGCAGCGAAGGAAGTGGAACACGTGGGTGAGAAGAAGAGAGTGGACCTCGTCCGTGAACAGACCGACTGACCCTCCTTCTCCAGCAGATCCCAGTTGGTTTCTCGGGCTGTCTGTACCTCCCTGCCTCCTTCCTTCCTTGACAGGGGATGAAGAAAGTCCCTTTTTTTTGTTGAGGTTTTTTTTTTTTTTTAAGATCAGGACAGTTTCTTTTTTTCACTTGAAAGGCTCCAACTCTGTGTTGTCTTTGTTTTGCTCCATGCCCTTTGAAACACACCGAGCCAGCAGGCTCCAAGACCCCCCAGCCTGAGCGAGCAACAGGGGAAAGTTTTAGACAGAACTTTGTGGTTTTGGGGGTTTTTTTTCCCCTCTTTTTATTATTGTTCTCACTTAAGACCAAATTCAGCAACTCCTTGGCACACACATGAAAAACTCTCCTCGCAGAATGCCTCCTGAACAAAGCCCAAATGTGCCTGCATTACATCTACAGCCATCTACCAAATACTGAAAGCAAGACCTAGTTTTTCTGAGATACTTCTGTGGCCAAGAGGTAGAGAGAAAAAAAAAAAACGCCTCGTAACAGTCTGCCATCGGAAAAAAGAACTGGGAAGGACAAACACACCATCCCCTTTCCCTTTTGCAGAGTGCTGTGGGAAGGGACACGACTGCGCTCCCCAAAGCACCCCGAAAAGTCCTGACCCCTCTGGCAGGATTCTCCTGCTCAGGCGCAGCACCTTGTTACGGGGAAGGCAGAGGCTTCTGAGCAGCTTCACAGATTGAGCGGTTGGTTTCTCCCTCCTCCCCGTGGCTGGAAAACACGGAGCTGGGCTTGAAAGGCAGCAGAGGACGGCCAGTCTTGTCTGAAATCAGGAGCTGGCTGGAGGATTCTTGCCTTGTGGGGCAACAGCACTGGAAAAAGAGAGAAAGTCACATCCAGCAGGAAGCAGGACACCAGCAGCCACGAAAATGTGAAGGATTGAGGACTGCCAGAAATAAAATCTCACTGCTTGCAGCAGGAGAGAGGCTTAGACCAGCACACCTTTCTGTGTGAGCAGAACCCACCAGCCCCCTGTGGGGGCAGCAATCTCTGCACCCACACACCACTGTGAAAACCACTAAAAATGCTGTGGGCTGCAGAGAGCGTGACTCTGCACCGGGGAAAATACAGAATGTGAACCAGCAGCTTCTCAGGCAGAGTCATTCTGCAGAGACAGAGCCTCTCTGATCGCTGTGGTGGTTTTAGCAGGAACGGGCACTGGGGAATTTTCTCACTCCTGCCCGGTCAGACTTAAATCCCAACCCCATTCTCAGGAGAGACAAATACATTACACTCAGACAATCTGCTGGAAGATATTTTAGTAGCTGTAGTTCAATTGCAAACACACAAAAACCGCATCATCATTCTGCTGCCACTTATCTCGATGGAACTGTGCCCAAAACCCACCAGATCCATGACAGAGAACAGCACCAAACCTCTCGCCTACTCCATCTCAGCTGCATCATCTCACTCCTTTGACACAACAAAGATTTAATGTATTACACAACCAAACATAGCTTATTTTTTTTTTTTTTAAATGAGGAAATAAATTATTTTCCAGTTAACCTTTTGTAAACAAGATTATTTGCTTCCCAGTAAACAGAGCCAGAAGATCACGGGAAGGGAAGCCGCGTGCTCTTTCAAACAATAATCTAGAATTCTATTACTGAGATAACGTATTTGCACGGGGCTGCATTAGATCACCAAAGCCCCCACCAGCCAGGACGGTCACTCGGCTAAACACTGTCACAGCCCCCCCTGCTACCTGCGGCCCTGGGCGGCGTTGAGCTGGTCCTTCATGGCGATGGCGTGTTTGAGGAGGCTGTCGATGCTCTTGAAGTACACGCTGCTGTCGGTCATGTTCTTTATGGCACTGAAAGGAGAAAAGAAACAGGGAAGGTGGAGGGAGATGGAGGCTTGGGTAGTATTTCTGAAAGCATCCTGTGGTTTTAGCACACACACACAGACAACAGAGAGGGCTGTCAGCCTGGAGACAAGGAGGCTGAGGGGAGACCTTCTTGCTCTCTCCAACTCCCTGAAAGGAGGGTGTTGCCAGGGGGGTTTTTGGTCTCTTCTCCCAAGGAACAGGCCATGGGATGAGAGGAAGCGGCCTCAAGTTGCCCCAGGGAAGGTTCAGATTGGATATTAGGAAAAATGTTTAGACTGAAAGGGTTACTAAGCCTTGGGATGGGCTGCCCAGGGAAGGGGTTGAGGCACCATCCCTGGAGGGATTTAAAAAACAGGTTGACATCATGCTGAGTGATGGTTTAGTGATAGTTTTTTTTAATCAGAGTTAGGTTGAAGGTTGCACTCAATCTTAAAGGTCCCTTCCAACCCAGACAATTCCACGAGTCTAGGACTTTAATAAGAAACCTCAAGTTTATATGCATCCTCAAACCTCAGCTGGCTGGTGGGTGGATTTAGGGCAGGAGCTTGGCAGGTCTGCACCTGCACCGCGCACGGAACAGGGGAAGAGCTGTCACACTCACCACAAATTCAAGGTAAGGGTTCAGAGAGCACTGGCTCACACCCTCAAACTCCCCCCTGCCTTACACCAGGGCAGCACAGGTGGCTTCTGCCTTGTTTTTACCACGACACCTCTGCCTGTGAACACAACCCTCTGGCTCGGGGGAGTCTCCTGTACCTGCAGGCGTACTCCACCGTGTAGATGGCTCCTTGGCTCTGCTCCTCCCAGCTCTGCATGTCCGACTGCAAGAGAAGAGGAGGTGGCATCGTTAAGGCACACGCTGGACAGACGCTCTGCCAGCCCTGCCCAAACAAGGGCTCTGGCTGCTTTTCACTGGAAATCACCCTTGGATTCTGTCTCCCGCTTGACAGCCTATGACAAGCTCCAGGCACCAAGCACTAGCCTTTAAAAGAAACATTTATTGTGTGTATTTCTGGAAGGGCTACTAGTTCAGGGCCAACGCTTTGGATATTCTGGCAAAATTCCCCTTGTTTTCAGAGCCCACGAGCCAGCTGAGAGCCACGGTCAGTCAGGCTGGGAGCGACGGACCCAGCGGGATGTTTCAGAGCACTGGAATCTCCTGGTGTGTCTGGCCCAGCAGGAGCTGACCTAACGCAGCTCCCGCGGAGCCCAGTCCTTAGTCCTTCATGCAAAACCAGCTAAAAGTTTCTTTCACAGCACTGAAACTTCTCATTCCATTAGACCTGCCACTCATAAACGTTTTCACAGCCACAAGCACCCCTGTCCTCTGGTCTGCTCTGAAACTCCTGATGCCAAGCCCTTCCCTCCACCAGCTGGAAGGAGCCCAGTAAACTCCACACACACCAGAGCAATCAGTTCTGCCACGGGAGGGAACTGTAGCTCCAAGGAAAGGGAATCTTGGCCCAGGTGGCCAAGAAAGCCAATGGCATCCTGGCCTGGATTAGAAATAGTGTGACCAGCAGAAGCAGGGAGGTGATTGCCCCCCTGTACTCAGCACTGGGGAGTATTGTGTCCAGTTCTGGGCACCTCAATACAAGAGGGACATCGAGGGGCTGGAGTGGGGACAGAGGAGGGCAATGAAGCTGTGGAAGGGCCTGGAGAATAGATCTTCTGAAGAACAACTGAGGGAGCTGGGACTGTTTAGTTTGAGGAAGAGGAGGCTGAGTGAGGGGAGACCTCATCACTCTCTCCAACTGCTTAAAAGACACTTGTAGAGAGGTTGGTGCTGGTCTCTTCCCACAGGTAATTAGTGACAGAACAAGAGGGAATGGCTTCAAGCTCCAACAGGGTAGGTTTAGACTAAACATTAGGAAAGAATTTTTCACAGAAAGAGTGGTCGGGCATTGGAACAGGCTGCCCAGGGAGGGGGTTGAGTCACCATCCCTGGACATGTTTGAGAGTTGTTTAGATGTGGTGTTGGGGGGAGGAATTTGTAGAGTAGGGTAGATGGTTGGACTCAATAATCCCAAGGGTCTTTTCCAACTGAAATGATTCTATGATTCTATGAAAAAGCAAACAAATACCCACATCACCACAAAAGGGCAGTTGAATTCAGAGGTGTAGCTCAATAGATAAGTATTTGGAAAGTCCTTAAGCACTTCAGGCACTCTTTAAAATCTGTTCTCATGGGAGCTAATTCTCCAGCCTATTCTGCCGGGTCTAGTTACCAGCCGGAGGAAATCCAAGGGCCTCTTTCTGTGAGCGAAGGAGGTCGAGCAGGAGCTTGGACCTCGTCCAAAATCACTTCTGCTGTTCAAAGCCTGTCCTACATCAGGACGCTCGACCACAGCCCTCTGAACTACAAAAGAAACAAGCCTCGACACGCAACGCTGCAGGCAGTTCTCTGCCAGAGAGGGTCCTTGGACCCAGGACTCGCAACCCCACAGAGACTGCGCTCATCCAGGGTCCAACTGTGTTTTAGCTGTTGCTGGGAACACTCTTTGTGTGCAGAAGCGGCCGCAAAAGGGGCAGAAATTCTCCTGCAGCTCCTCACCCCGCTCTCTCCAAGAAGTGCCAGATGATTTCTAACACCTATTGATGATTTCTATGATATAATCATCTCTGAGAGATGACATAGACCCCAATATCGCTCTGCCTCAGTCGTGTGTCACAGCCTGTGCTCCTGCCCTTTCTGAGCACCAGCAGATTTTAATCATTTCCCAGTATCAGAGCCAGTGATGCCTGTTTCCAGCATTCCCATCGCTTCCTGGGATTTTCATGTCCTTTATCAGGAACAAGAGCCTCTCCCTAGAGCTCCTCACTTCTTAATCTTTTCTTCATGTCCTTTCTTCAAATTCCCAGGACGTGCCCTGGGATGCAGTTTTAAGAACTAAAGCCAGCTATTAATATACAACAGCACTAATGATACATTACTGTGGCTTGGAAGTAAATTAATGAGGAGATCTAAGTTCTCAAAAGAGCAGGCAGAATCCAGAAAGGCCTCTCTGTGCAGAGCGACGGCGCGTGGAGGCAGCAGGCTGCGTCTTATCGGGAAGGAGGTAAATCTGCTTGGAGAGTTTGAGATGCCGAGGAAGGTATTAAGATCCTTATTTTATCAAATCACAGAAAGTTGCTCGTTGTAAAGGCAAGGAGGTGACCTTCCCCTTCGCAGAAACTTTTCTCCCAGCCCCCTCCCTCCTAATTTTTCCTGGGTTTAATCCTTCTGGGAATCTCAAAGGCTGCATCTCGGGAGAACTCAGCCAGCCAGAGCCAGAACTGCTGCGCGGCTGAAGCAGAGCTGGAAGCCACCAATAAATCCTGTTTCCTTTATACATTACCTACATCTTGTGACTAAATTACCTGAGAACGGATCCACACAGAATGTTCCTTTTTCTTCTTTTCTATTCAGAAGAATTAAAACCACCTCACTTTAATGCCTTTTGCTCTGATTTAGATAAAACCTGACAGTGTTTTCACGGTGCACAGCCCTGCTGACACCCTCCCGTTCCAGTCTCCAGCCACAAAGCCGATGAGGCTCTGGCAGAGCAACCCAAAATATCCATCCCCAGCTAATTGAAGGCTCCGCTGTGAGGATGGCCCTGTCAGGGCCCTGAGCTCATCCCTCTTTCCTGGGGTTTGGCTGCCTGGGTTCAAGGGCTTGACAAGCCCAGCCTGTTCGCTGCAAACAGCAACGCCTGAAATTGGGATAAAATGAGAGTGGGATGAAGGGAAACAGACAGAACCCAGCCACAAGGCTCTTAACTCAGCTGGGCCAGTATCCTGGCTGTACTGCCAGGCTACTGGTATGTTTAACCCTCCCAGTTGCTTCTAGGGATGGGTAACCAGCAGGGAGGAGAGAGAGCTACAGCCTCGGAATAAAGGAACTCGTGAGGTGACAGTGCTGGAGGAGATGCCACCAGCAGCAGCTCTGGATCTGCCGTTGTTCCAGCTGCCAAAAGTTAATTTTCTTTCCATTTTTCTCTCAGCTCTTGCCACATCAATGCACCATTAAACACAGTTTAAACACAGGAAGGCAGTTAAGAAGCTCGAAGTGCCCATGTAGGGGGGTAAAAAGAAATGGATGGAAAAACCAGCCCCTCCGAGCAAGTATCAGGGAATGTTTTCTAACACTAGAAAGGGAAACGGGTACTGGGGTGGCACTGGGGTGGCACTGGGGCAGTGGGCACAGTGAGGTCTTCCTCCTGCACAAAGGCCACCACTGCCCCACCTGGGGCTAGTGGCAAAGACCTGGGGGGGCTGCAAAGTGAAGGCCTCCAAGACCAAAGGTATCTGGTGCTTGGGATGGCTGCAGTCACAGGGGGGACACAGGGCCCTCGTGTTTGCTGCTGGCATCCACGGGACAGCAGGACCTCCTTTCTCATGGGAAGAGA
This sequence comes from Gallinago nigripennis, assembly GCA_027564165.1. Taxonomy (NCBI): domain Eukaryota; kingdom Metazoa; phylum Chordata; class Aves; order Charadriiformes; family Scolopacidae; genus Gallinago; species Gallinago nigripennis. The sequence goes on along the minus strand of JAOQGL010000014.1, from coordinate 4,361,272 downwards.
GAAGAAAACAGCAGCAATTTTGGCTACAAAAGAGAATTCTCTGGGACGGCCACAGCTGGGAAATGAACTTAGGTGAGCCAGAGAGGTCAGAGAACACTGCAGAGAGCATGTCGAGCAGGGAAAACGAGAGAATCAAGGGTTTTCAGGGTGGGCATAAACCCCACTGCCAAACAACACACTCTGCATCTGGCTCCTTCCCTCGGCTGCCGCTTCCATTAGCGCTTCTGCGCTGCCCCTCGCCCTCATCCCCACTCCCTTCCCTCTGCATGACTTGTCATACAATTTGCTCCATCTCCTTTTGTTCGGGACACGTTCCCTGAAATTGGGACTACCTTGATTAAACGAAAGCAAGTGACAGCTCAGGAATAATATTCCAAACCTGTCCCCCCGCGCGCCAGTGATGCAATTGCATCAGCATGTGCTATACATACACATACATCTCTATATACCTCCCCTTGCACACAGACACGTATATAAAACGTTAATAAATAATTGAATAATAAAGTGTCACAATCCAGGTTAATTTGGAAACCAGGGCTGTAAAGCAAAGGTGAAAAATGGGGCCTGACAGTGCATTAGCATAGACATGAAGCAGTAATCTATTCATGAGACATCACTCCTAATGAATCATGACTGGCAGAAGAGGGAGAAGGACAACAAGGCTGGCATTAAAGTGTCTGTGCTCCGTGCTCTGGAGGAAAGGAGGAACACAGCTGTGAGATGCGATTCATTATCCCCCTTTGCCTCATGCAGGCTCTTTGCACTTGTTTCTTCACGCTCCCCCTTCCCTCCTCTCACCATCCCCCCACCCCCTTCTTATTTTATGTAGGAAATAAAAATCTCACAGCGTAGGCAGAGGTAATAAGATTTAACACCTCCCTCCTCCTCGTACAAGACAGACTCTTCATTTTTCTTTGTCTCCACGCGCAATCCAGCTGCCAGAGCATAGGACCATGGTTTGACTCTCAAGTTTTGTTTGTGGGTTTTTTTTTTTAACTCGGAACCACGGATAGATTTGCCAAATCCTTTCACCCCCAGTTCAGACCGAGCCGGGGTCTCACAGCACCTCACCCCCCCAATGGCCTATTTCCTCCCACCCACCAAGGGAGGTGAAATAGGGACAATGTGCCAGGTCAGGAAAACAGCTCGTGTCTGACTCAGTCACAGCTCTGGAGCCCAAAGTGAAGCAGGACTCACCTTGTGCTGTGCCAGCTCTGGAAGGGACCTCCGGACATGCTCCTGCAGCCGGTAGAGTGCCACGGAGGGCTCGTTGGCCAGGACATACATGCTCTCCGTGAATTTGTCCGTAACTGCAAGAAGAAAAACAACAGAGTTACAGGAAGTGGGGAGCAACAGGGGGGAAGGTTGGAAAGGGTGCCCTGGTCCCATCCTCAACACAACAATGGAGAGACCAGAGAAAAAAAAACAAACACTTTTTTTTTAATAAATAATCTGTCAACCAGGATGTGAAAGAAACATCCCACTAAACAGGCAGCTCCGATTCCAGGCCAGTCTGGAACGTCACCACCTCCATGGTCCCCTATAAGCTCTGGTTGTTCTGGTTTCAGGGACCACTTGGCTTGTGCCCTTCACCAGGCCATTTCTGACCTGTCTGGAGTGGTGGCAGGAGATGAGCAGAGCCCAGCAGTGGCCTGGCCCGTGTTCCTCTGTCTGCAGCCACAGGGAGAGTGGATATCTCCCAGTCTGGAGGCTCCCTGTCTTGTTACCAGCCATTTGGGTTCATCTCTGCTCAGGGCCTTGAGCTCTCCTGCAGCTTGGCCACCCCCTGCTGTGGGGGTCTTTCTCTTACTCCCCTCCAGACACCGGCCCCAGGTGACATCCCAAAAATCCCCAAGGAGGAGACACAGTGGACGCACACAGGGCTTGGGAAGCTCCCGTGCTGTTTCCAGCAGTTTGTGGAGTTGATTTTTCCCCCTCCACCCTGGCCCAAGCTCTGTCTGGACCACCCTCCATGCAGGAGCCTCTCTGCAGAGCCACGCCACAGCCCTGACCTCTCCTTCCCCACAGGTTCCAGGGAGAATGCTGACAGCTCCTTATAATTAAGGGATATAAATTTCAGAGCTCATTTCATTGTTCACAGTGGGGGCGTAAAGCCAGGAGGGTTTTCACCAGGCAGAAGAACAGAAGAAGCAGAACAACTTTCAGAGAATTTTCTATTTTAGGGAGAATTATCCTCTCCTCCTCCCTTCAGAGCTTTTGTTTCAGTGACAACTGCTTGGATACAGCAGTTCTGCAGTGCCAGAGACGCGCCGAGCCTCTGAACAGGAATAGAAATAAACGCAGAACTCCACGGGAATAATTACACCCACGGAGAGACACGGCTGTCTGTCTGTCTGCTGTCGCGATGCACAGGCCCTGCCAGGAGCTGTCCCGACACACAAACCCTGCCAGGGCCAGGCAATAAGGGGATAAGGGGGACACAAGGCAGCCCCAGGCTCCGAGGGGCCGGGGGGGCCCACAGCTCTGCCTGCCCCGCACCGGGGGGCTTTTCAGGGCACGACCCCCTTCGTGGCTATCCCTCCCCGGGCCTTCCTGGGCCTTGCTGTGGCCGCACGGCCCTGCCACCACCCGCGACGCCCTGACGCCTTCCTCCCTATCGCGACTCACCCTGCCCCGCCGTACCTCCCCCTCTCAGGGCCTTGTCGCGACTCCTCCCGCCGCTGACAGGGCCCTGTCATGCCCCGCGCCCCGTCACCATCCGCAGAGCGCTGTCGCGACCGGCCAACTCAGGCCCGTGGAGCCCTGCTGGAGCCCACCGAGCCGCCGCTCCCCGACTTCCCCCACCGGACCCGGCCCGCTCCCACCTTTCTTCACCTTCAGCTGCATCTCGGGCTCCTCCATCCCGCCCGACCGCTGCCGCTGCCGCCGCCGCTTCCGCTTCCGCTGGTGCCCGCCAAAAACGCCCCGGCCGGAAACCGTCCTGCCCAGCCCAGCCCCGAAAACGACCCCGGGTGGAAACACTATCCCAGCGCGATCGTTCTGCTTCTACCCCCTCCCAAACCGCTGCCCCCCGCGCCCCAACCCGGGCGGTCCCCCCACCCCGGGGCCGGGCCCACACCGCCTCGGAGATGCCCCACGGCGACCTTCCCTGGGTCAGGCCACTGCGGCTTCGCTTTCCCGAGCCAGCCCAACCCTGGGGTGGGGGGGAAGTTGGCGTTCAAACCCCACCATCACCTCTTTCCTCAGGGATGCCCCCCCGCGGTCGGTGTGTGGAGGCCCCGGGCGGGCCAAGGCCTCGGGTGGGCAAAGGCCTCGGTCGCCCAGCGCTGGGACAAGCCCCCCCCCCCGGGTCCCCCGGTGCAGTACGGGGAGGTGTGGGGATGTCAGCGGGTGTCCTTCCAGGCGGAAAGGTCTGAGGGATGTGTGTGTCCCCCCCTGTGGTCCCCCCCCATCCGTGGGACACTTGTCCCCTCACAGCCCCCGCCATGGTGCCGTGGGCCTCAGTGCTCCCCCCCCTGCGCCCGGAGCTGCCCTCCCCAGGTGGGAGCGGGATGTGGGGGCTCCATGTGGGACGAGGGATAAATGGTGGGGGTGACAGGGTGCCATCCCGCCCCCCAAGTCAGTGGGGACCCGCTGCCCCACGGCCCCCACCATGGCCGCCCGCGTCCCCTTCGCCATCCCAGGAGAGGGACTGTCGCTTTAACGGCAGGCTTTCCGCCTCCATGCCGTCAGCGGGCAGGTGGAGCTGGAGCGGGGGGGCGGAGGGGGCCCAGGGTGCCCCCCAGCCCGGCTGGGCCCCACCAGGCCGGAGGAAGGGGAAGTGCTGGCACAGGGGGGCCCTGCGCCGGAGGATGCCGGGGGTGAGCCCAGACTCCTCACCGGGAAACGGTGGCTTGGCCTGAGCCGGGACGGGCCCCACCGGCCATTCCGGGGATGGTGAGGCAGGCAGGGGTGGCTGGGGACAGCAGTGGGGTGGCCGGGGAGAAGGAAGGGGGGGGGTTTCCCTCCCACCCGCCCTGGCTCGGCCCCGCTGCGAGCGGGAAGGCGGCCATGCTCGGGGGAGCCGTACAGAGACGGTCCCGGTGCCACTTCCCAACGCTCCCGTCACGGGAGCTTTTGTCCCCAGGGGGTGTGGGGTGTCTGGCCGGAGAGGGCACACGGGACCTCAAACTGCGCTGCCGGCACAGAGGAGTTTGGGGACCGCAAGCCCTCGGTGCTCGGGAACTTAACTTATACCCCCCTCCCACCCTCCCAGCTTCTTCCTTCTCCATCCTGGGACACATCCATACTTTTTCCCTCTTCCTAACGCCTTGTTGTGTGACAGCTGCCCCATGGAAGGTGAAGAAGCCGTCGCTCATCTTGTGGAGACCCCCCCGAACAACGGGGATGCCCAGCAGCTCCCGAAAGAGGGTGAAAACAGAGCTGGGGGAGCAGCAGCTGAGACCGGGGACACGTGGGACAGTGGTGCCCCCCCGGGGCATCTGCGGTTGGACCAGGACATGCCACACGTGGACCACGGGGATGGTGAGTGCTGGGGGTGACAGGGTGGTGGGAGCTGAGATGGGGCACAGGCGGATGTGGGATCCTGCAGTGTCTGTCCCCCCGGATCACCATGCCTTCCTCCATGGGGTCAGAGTCCCTGTGGGGTGCTTGCTGTGGCGGTTGGGTCCCGTTCTGCCACATGTGGAGCCCAGCCTCTTCCCCAGTGAGTGGCACCAAGGTCCCTAACGTCCCACCCTGGTTTCGCAGGTGGAACAGATGATCTCCCGAAGCCCTCGGCTGCCTCGATGGACAAGCAGAGGAGCACCGAGCTCCCGGCCCTCGACAGTGAGTGTTGCAGAGCCTGGTGCTCACAGATGCTCCCGGTGGGAGACAGGCATGGGAGAGGTCATCTGGATCGCTCAGCCCACAAAGACAGCAAGAAAAAAAAAAGTCTGCTGCTGCTGCTGCCGGTCCCTCCCATAACGTCGCAAGGCCAAGTCCAAATCCAGAGCTTGCTGATGACTCGTGACAGCAGTGAGAGGTCGCTGCAGCTCCACGCAGCGGAGCCACAGATGGCAAACTCTGTATACTTCCCTAATTAAGCTACGAACCGCTTGTTGAAAACACCCTGAGTTTTCAAGGGTAGGAAATACGAGGAGGAACTTGAGTGCCTCCCCCGGGCTGTCCTCTGCGGTACATCGTGTGCGATTATGCCATTAATGCTGGATTCCTCCCTCCTGTGGTTCCCCAGATGGACCCTGCCCCTCCTTGGGCAGCTGTTTGGGCTGTTTTATCTTCCCTCCTCAGCTGCTGGTCCCCAAGTCCTGGTCAGACCTCAGTCTCCAGGCTCATTACTTGCAAGGGAATAACTCCTTCTCTGCTGGGGACAGGAGGGAACCACTTCAGAGAGCATGAGATCTGAGCTTTCGTGAAGCTCTTGGCCACTGTTGTTACTCTCTGTGCGTGGAGAAGATGTGCCCTGACTCTCTCCTCTCTCTCTCTTTCTGGAACAGGTTTCCCCCTGAAACACTCGAACACGCTGACGAACAGGCAACGAGGCAACGAGGTCTCAGCTCTGCCAGCCACGCTGGACAGTGAGTATTGCTGGGCAGAGCAGGCTGTGCAGCCCAGACTGTGGATGAATATGGGGTGTAGAGGGAGCAGAGGGACAGTGGGGCTGGCATCTCCCTCTGTCTCCTGCTGCCAAGCTGTTCTGTGTCCTCTGGGATGGTCTTGTGCTGCTCCCTGCACTGCTGTTGCTCTCAGCACTTGCTGTGGCTGAGATATGTCAGGGGGGCATACTCCCATTGGGGTTTTTGGGGTTCAAACAGGGGCTGTCCAGTCACCACCACCCCAGACTTGCAGGGACACACCTACAGAGCTGGGGAAAGTTTGTCCTGATGGGTGAATTCTTTCTGTCCCCCAGCGTTGTCCATCCACCAGCTCGCTGCCCAGGGAGAGCTCAGCCAGCTGAAAGAGCACCTCCGGAAAGGTACCCATCTCTCCCTTTGGGTTCTTACCCCGACTCCTGCAGAGCCCTGCCAGGTCACAGCACGCCTTTTCGCAAACCCTTGGCTTAGTTATACAGCCTTTGTTGGGTTTACTGGGGATACTGGTTTGTGCAGGGGAGAACTTGGTAAATAAACCTGACGAGAGAGGTTTCACACCGCTGATCTGGGCTGCAGCCTTCGGAGAGATCGAAACGGTCCGTCACCTGCTGGAATGGGTAAGGCCACGCTCATGCAGCACCTCGTTAACGGGAGACTTCCCACCTCCAACCCCGCTGGCTGCCAAATTGTCCAGCACCATCCCAGTACCATCTCAGCCAGCCTTCCCCGTGGCACCAACCAGGACGTGCTTGCAGAGCTGATGGCTCAGCCGCCGTCGGATGCTACTCCCTGTTGGGCTGTGAGCTAAGTCAGAAGCGTGGAGAGCCTTATCTCACATCTAGCAATAACTGTTTGTAATTAAATATCTGCTTATTGGTAATTTGAGATCAGGCTTATCACTTGGGCCCTGTAATCTGCCGGCAAATGTGCTCGCCGAGGGGTCGTTGCAGTTAATGAACTCATTGCTGCATCGTCCTTGAGTGCTGGGTTTGCAGAACTGTCTGGGGGTGAGCAGGGACCGGATCCCTCCTGCTCCGTGGATCCAGCTGCTCCCCGAAGCCCGGTCCCGCATCCATGTGTGGCCGACGAGCAGCCCCGTAAGCACAGGCTCTGGGGCTGCATTAGCAGAAAAATTGCAATGAATTACAAGAGAGACAGACAGAACCCAAAATAAACCAGGTGATACATTGATAAAGGCTGTAACCAAGTCCGGGACAGGTCCGTGGCGGGCAGGGTTGGAGGACAGGGAGGTTTTGTAGGTAAATGAGCAACAAAAGAGATGGTGGATACTGAACAGGAATCTGGATGGGGCCGGTAACGCTGTTATTAGTGATGGGAAAAAGGGCTGAGTAACAGGAACCATCAGGCTTCGTTTACTGTCACTGGAGAAGGGCTTTTAAATCCTCACCTGACGTGCTTAAAGGTGATTAAAATATGCCCAGTAAGGACTTTGGTAAGGAGAGGTCACTGGGAAGGTGTGAGCCGTCCCTGCCCCAAGAGGACTTGGCTCCACCATCAGCCCCACTGGGGTACCCGGTGGAGCTGTGGTGAGTTTCCCAGGTCTCAGCGGGGTCTCCTCTGCCCGTGGGGGGGGTAACTCCTGTGCTGTCCCCAGGGTGCTGACCCCCACGCGCTGGCGAAGGAGCGGGAGAGCGCCCTGTCCCTGGCCAGCATGGGTGGCTACACCGACATCGTCATCATGCTGCTGGAGAGGAACGTGGACATCAACATCTACGACTGGGTGAGTGCTGGGAGCGCCGGGAGCGACACCGTGCCCCGCCACGGGGCTCTGCAAAACTAATTTTTAAAAAGCAACATCGAGTTCACACCGCTCTGGGCTGAGTTAGCAGCAGTGCCCTTCTCCTAAATGCTTCCCAGGCTCGCAGCGCTCCTTTGCAGGCTGTTTCGAGAAATTAATCTGGCTAATTATTTTAAACGGTTTCCTCGGCGGTTCTCACACCGGTGGTGCTACCAGCCAGAAGGAAACAGCGCTCAGAACTTTAAGGCTGTCTTTAAAATGACTCCATTTAAAAGTTATTGCGTTGCATACAGAGAATAAAAGCTGCGTAGGGCTGCTCTGTGAGAAAAAAAATACCAACCCACCCAGCCCGGAGGTGGGAAGGGGATCCCGGTGGGTCGGGGGACCTCCTGCTCTCTCACGGGTGGCTCCACGAGGGACCATCAGTGAGAGAGCCCCTTCCCTCTCCCTGCAGAACGGCGGCACCCCCCTGCTCTACGCCGTGCGCGGCAACCACGTCAAGTGTGTCGAGGCCCTGCTAGGTAACGGGGAAAACCTTCCACTTACTCCTTGGCCTCCGACGGCTGCTCGTCGGTAACCCCCTCGGGGAGAGAGTGTGACACGCCTGGGGGTGTCACGGTGGGAAGGGGGGCTTGCCCAGCCTGGATGGGCACTTTCTGGGGGGTTCCCCCTCACCCTGTGCCCTGATCTTCCACTTGCAGCTCGCGGCGCCGACCTGACGACGGAGGCGGATTCTGGCTACACCCCGATGGATCTGGCCGTGGCCCTGGGACACAAGAAAGGCAAGTGTCCCCTCCGTGCCTGACAGGAAGCCCTACCTTCCCCCCCCCTGGAAAAACTTCTGGGCGATTCCCAGCTTCCAGCCTTGCTTGGGGGCCTTTTGTGACCTTCCATCACAGCTCTGCGCTCTGCCATGTGGAGAAAACCGAGCCAGAGAAATCCAGATGGGTCTTGCTGCCCTTGCTCCCCCTCCAAACCAGAGCTGTGCTGGAGACAGGGCTGGGACAGGGGAGATGGGGACAGGGGAGATGAGGACAAGGGAGATGGGGACAAAGAAGATGGGAACAGGCTCCTAGAGAAAGGGGTTCTCCAGCCTCCTGCTGGAAAATGGGAAGAAAATGGTGACTGGGTCCTGCCCACAGCGGTACTGGCTTCTCCAGGCTTTGCTCCCCTGGGTTTCACTTCCCTCCCCTCCGTTAGTCCAACAGGTGATTGAAAATCACATCCTGAAGCTGTTCCAGAGAAAGGAGGCGGAGTGACGGAGCGGCTCCCTCTGCACCAGCTCTTCTCCTGGAGCCACAGGGCTCTCCTCCGGGACCAACCGCCCCAAAACGGGCAACGAGGTGATGCTTCAAGCGAGGAGCAGGCGGAAGAGGCCGGGAACTGCCTGCCCTCGGTGGGTCTGTGCCTTTTACCCCCCCGGAAGGGTGGCACGGTCACGGTGCCTCACACCCTGGGGACATTCCTTCCTTGGGGCAGCCGTGTTCCTGCCCTGTCCGGGCTCGGCTGCTTCCCATGTCTGAGCATTCAGGTATGGCATTTCTGGAAGTAAAACTCTAAAGCATCCGTGTGGAGCTCCATCCCTCTCCTCAGCCCCTCACAGCTCCCACTCCCCCCATCCCAGCAGCGGGGGAACTGGGCCAACCAACCTCCTCAAACTTCCACCCCCCCACCATTGCCTCCAGTGTTCCACTCCAGAGCTGTCTCTTTGAAGAGGGAAGCTCCTTTTTTTTTTTTTTTATGCCCCAAACCTTCACCCAACTCTATAACCAGCCGGGGAAATCTCCACATTCCTGCAGGAAGCAGCACCCTGCCAGCCAGGGCCACCACATGGCCGTGGCCACCAGCCAGCACGCTGTGATCCTGGGCTGGAGCCCCGGGAGGCCACCAAAAGCCACTCCAGGAAGCTCAGGGATCGGAGGTGAGAAGGAGACAGAGCCCACGGCACGTGGAGCTGCCACGTCTTCTCTCTCCTGCTCAAGCCACGCACCGGCATGGCCACGGCAAAGCCCGGAGGGGCCAGTTGCCCAAGGAGCAGCCGGGAAGGAGCGAGGACACTTTATTTGGCCGGTTACACAGGCTGTGTCCCACCAAAGTCCAATCTGCTGGGCTGCAGAGCCTTTTGTCCCTCTGTCGCTGCCATCCCGGGGGGCAGGGGTCCCCTCTCAGCACCTTGGGGTGCAGTCAGGGGCAGCACGGCCCTGCTGGCAGCGTTTGCCATCCCGTTTGCCCCCGTGGGCAAACACGGGCGGTGGGGCAGCGGCCCCCCAGGTTGTCCCTCGCTGCCACCCTAGAGCTTCTCCCCCAGCACCCCCAGGTGATAGACCACGATCCTGCCGAAGAAGTCCGTGCTGTTCTCAAAGGTGATCTTCAGCTTATCCAGCACCGTCTCCTCCACCTGGAACCTGTGGGGGGCTCGTAAAGGAACCAAAAAAACAGGCAGGGAGGTGGGAGACCTGCTTTTGGGGGAAAGGGGGGCACGTGTGGGCATCACAGACCAGTGATGTCTGGCTCTGAACGCCCCCCCTCCTCCCCATCCTCCCCAGCAAAGGATATCTGCATGGCATTGATGTCCTCGGGGTACAGCTCCGAGATTTTCATGGCTTCTTCCCCTGCTCTGCAGCCTGTGGAGGGAGGGGGGAGGCACCGTGGGAGGCTCGGGGGCTGGGGGAGCCTCCACCAGCTCCCACAGCCTCAGCTGGGCCCCCCCCTGCCCCCAAAAACACCCCGTGATGGTTCTGCTGCGGGGGCTGGGAGCAGTGGTCCATCCCATCTGCACCCAAATTGTCCCGGAGAATCCCAGATCCTCACTATCCACCCCTCCCACCTCCAACCCACGGCCTCACCCCGTCTTGGGTTTTTGGGAACGGGTCATAAATACCTCTGGGCCCCACAAGGAGTAGCCGTGGGATCCAGGTGGGGGTAAACTGAGGCAGAGGGACACCTCCCCTCCCCCAAATCAGCTCCTCACCTTCCAGCGTGCACAGCCGGCTGGAGAATCCCCCCTGGAACTGGATGTGGAGCTGTGAGACCTTGACGGTGCGGGGGAAATCCAGGGTGACCCACTGGCACGTCCCCTGAGGGCAGGAAGGACAGTGGGGTTCCCTCACCGGGGTCTTCACCGTTGTGCCCAGCTCCCGTTTCCCCCCCCCCCCAACCCCTCCAGCTCCTGTCCCACCACCCCACCGGCTTGTCCCCTTGTCCTTGTCCCCCCGACCTGGTCGGAATTCCAGCACGTCTCCTCGCTGGCGTCGAACATGTGCTTCTTCCCAAACTGCTTCACGTCCCGGTTCAGCACGGAGCTCACCCTGCAGGGACACACGTGCCACCACCCCGGGGTTTGGGGGGGACACGTCCCCGCGGGGCCAGGGGACAGTCTGTGGCACCCAGGAGGGACCTGCCGTGGGGATGGTGACCCCACTGCTGTCCCCTCGGGGGCGGGGGGGGTGACATGGGACTCACCGGGTGGCCGTGTCAGCGCAGACCAGGGGCTCCACGGGCATCGCTGCCTGCGGAGAGACAGGGTCAGCAGGGGGTGAAAATGGGGACCCCCGGCAGCCACGGGGACCCCCTGGCAGCATTGGGGACCCCTGACCACCGTTGGAGACCCCTGGACAGCACTGGGGACACCCTGGAAATATTGGGGACCCCCAAGAGCATTACTGGGAACCCCTGGGGACACCCTGGTAGTATTGGGGACCCCCCAGATCACCAGTGGGGACCCCCGGACAGCACTGGGGACACTTTGGCAGCACTGGAGACCCCCAGAGCACCAGTGGGGACCCCTGGACAGCACTGGGGACACCCTGGCAGTATTGGGGGCCCCCAAAAGCACCACTGGGGACCCCCAGACAGCACTGGGGAAACCCTGGCAGCACTGAGGGTATGCCAGCAGCATTGGGGACCCCCGAGAAGCACTGGGGACCCCCGAACAGCACTGGGGACACCCTGAGCAGCATTGGGGACCCCTGAACAGCACTGGGGATCCCTTTGTAGCATTGAGAACACCCTGGCAGCACTGGCGACCCCCGAGAAACATTAGGGACCCCCGGACAGCACTGGGACAGTATTGGGGACCCCCAGAGTACTACTGGGGACCGCTGGGCAGCACTGGTGAAACCCTGGCGGCACTGGGGGCACGCCAGCAGCATTGGGGACCCCCGAAGAACATTGGCTACAACCTGGCAGAATCGGGGACCCCCCCGGGTAGCACTGGGTAGCACTGGGGACCCCTGAGCAGCATTAGGGACCCCCGGACAGCACTGGGGACCCCCGGGCAGCACTGGGGACCCCTGAGCAGCATTAGGGACCCCCGGGCAGCACTGGGGACCCCCGAGCAGCATTAGGGACCCCCGGACAGCACTGGGGACCCCCGAGCAGCATTAGGGACCCCC
>JAOQGL010000014.1:4274224-4310016 GCA_027564165.1 Gallinago nigripennis | reverse complement strand
AGGGACAGGACAGGGATGGGGACAGGGAACTGGGAGCACCCAGGGAGAGGGATGGGGATGGGATGGGGAGCACAGGATCCCACACCCCGGGACAGGATAGGGATGGGGAACCAGGAGCACCCTGGGACAGGATGGGGACAGGGAGCACAGGACCCCACACGCAGGGATGGGACAGGAACGGGGATGGGGACAGAGAGTACAAGTCCCATGGCCAGGGACAGGGAGCACAGGACCCCACACCCAGGGATAGGGATGGGGACAGGGAGCACAGGACCCCACCCCCAGGGACAGGGATGGGGACAGGGAACCAGGAGCACCCAGGGACAGGGATGGGAACAGGGAGTGCTGGACTCCACACCCAGGGACAGGACAGGAATGGGGACAGGGGGAATGGGATCCTACACCCAGGGATGGGGATGGGGACAGGGAACCAGGAGCACCCAGGGACAGGACGGGGATGGGGACAGGGAGTACATGACCCCATACTCAGGGACAGGGATGGGGACAGGGAGCACAGGACCCCACGCCCAGGGACAGGGATGGGGACAGGGAACCAGGAGCACCCCAGGAGAAGAGGGGTGTCACAGCAGCCAGGCTGACCTTGTCCCCACCGCGTGCCCAAAGCATCCAAACCAACACACGCTCCCAAAAAAACCCCCCACAACCTCCAAACAATCAAATAATGGAAGTGTCACCGCCCGAGCGCATCATTACCAGGGTGTAATTAATTACTACACAACTAATTACTCCCACAGAATGATTCATTCAGAAGTCAAAGGCGGGTGGGGTTGCACGATGATGGGCTCCTCCGGTCACCACCAGACGTGACCAAGTGTGTGATGGAGCTTGGAGGGGCCACCACCGGGGCCACCAGCTCACGGGGCCAGGAGGCCACCACCACTCATCCTGCAGTGGGGACTAATTAAGAAACAGGGGGACATCACCCCCCCTGGGGACTTTAAGGGGGGTCAGTGCTCCCCACGGCTACAGAGGGGTTTCCCAGCAATGGATCCTGGAGATGTGGGATGCGATTCCATGCGGGATGGAAGGGAAAAAGGGGATGGAAAAAAAAGGGAATGAGAATTGGGAGATCTTCAAGCAAAGCTTAAAAAATGTCCAGGAAAACCCCCCGCTCTGCCGTTGGGAGAATTGGGGCTAAAAGCACCAAGCTATAAAAGCATTAGCTATAAAAAGAATTAGCTATAAAAAGAAATAAAGAAATAAAAAGGAACATCTGAGGAATGGGAAAAGGAGGGCGAAGGGGCCTGGCGGGAAGGAGGGGACAGAAGAGAAATGGGGGGACACACACCCCCAAAGCTGGCAGGTACTGGGGCTGGAAATAAATAAATAAAGAGAAATAAAGGAGGTAAGGGGATGGTGGGGCTTTGGTCATCCCACTGGGGAGTAAAGCCCTGAGGCCAGGGTGATGGCCGGGGGGCAGGACAGGCTGGGCTGGGGCTCCCCGGGGGTGTCACTCTGCAGTAAAACTGAAAGTGGGGCTGTTATCGGGCAGGTGACGGTGACAAGGCCAGCGTGGAGGGGTGACATCAGCCACGCTGGGACACGCCAGCGGGGGTGTCACTCTGGGAGGGGGAGATGGGGCTTGGAGGGGTCCCCAGAGCCTGGGGAGGGCATGGCTGTGACCAGAGGGGGACACCCAGTGTCCTGGTCCTGTCCCTCTGGGACTGGGCAGCCAGAGAGGATGCTCATAAATTGGGGAGGTGCTGAGCACCCCAATCCCTGGGGGATTTGGGGTGTCGGGGAGCCCCATTACCCCTCCATATTGTGCAATGGACTGAGCAGCCCCCATGGAGCATTTATTTGCTCAATGATGGTGGGATTTAAAGAGGCATAAAAGCAGCCACCAATCACCTCGGCCACCTCCCAGCCCCTGGTGGCCTTTCCATGGGCTCAGGGGGGGCAGGAGCACCCCAACCAAGCCCCCTGCCCCAGGCTGGACCCCAGTCCCAGGACACCCTGCCCCAGACACAGCTCCCCGGGGTCCAGATGGGACCCGGTGGCCCATGCCAGGTGGCTCCATGGTCACAGCCTTGTCCTGGGCCAGGCTGGATGGTTTCTCTCCCTCCCCACCATTCCCCACAGCGTCCAGGACCCAGGGTTAGGGACAGGATGGCATCACCCCAACCCCAGAGCTTCCTCCCCATCCCACAACTCACTCTGCCAAGGCGGTCGCCGCGTTGATGCCCAAGGCCACCGGGATGGCCAGCAGGGAGGGGGCGAGGGTGCCCGGCACGGCGGGGAGCTGCATCCCCAGCCCGGCCACCGCCGCCACCGCAGCCCGTGGACTTTGGCCCCCCCGAGAACAGGCAGCGCCCTTAAAGAGCCAGAACCAGCCGGGAGAGGGGTCCCAGGGGGGTGTCCTGGGGGGGACCAGGCAGCAGCCAACCCCCTGTGGCTTCCTTAGGGGGGGGGTGTCAGTGCTTTTCTCCACGCTCAAAGGGCTGCCTTGAGAAACAGCACCCGAGGGCTGCGGGGGAAGGATGAAACCACTCCAGAAGAGGCTTTGAAAGCTCAGGGGCTGTTTTGTTTTTGGGCTCTTTCCTCTTTTTCCACTCCATCCTAGAAACGTGAAGTACCTAAAAGAGCCGAGAGGACGGACCTCTCCAGATCCCTAAGAGGAGGAGAGAGGCAGATGAAAGCCAGCACTTCAGCCCCTGCATTTAAGAATGAATTGAAGCAAACGGTGAGTTTCAAGGTCTCTCTGCTCCAACTGGGAGCCCAGAGCTCCCCCCATCTCCTCTCCCATTCTCTGCTGGAAACAACAGTGTTTGCCTCCCCCCCCCCCCCGCAAGCCATCCAGAACCTGGGAACAGACTCAAGAGACTTCCACAGAACTTTGGGGAGCCCCAGCCCGGCCCCTCAACCTTTCCCCCCTTCTCACAAGCCCGTCCCCGCCGTGTCACCGGCACTCTTTTGCCCTCTTGCTTCAGAGCTGGCCGCCCTGCACTTTGCCCCCCCCCGGGGTTTGTTCGTCGTCCCCTCCTGAGGGGACAGAAGGAGCTGGAATGCACCCCCTGAGCTTCCCGAGGGGGCAGGAGGAGGTGGAATGGACCCCCTGATCCTCCTGAGGGGACAGGAGGAGCTGGAATGGACCCCCTGAGCCTCCCGAGGGGGCAGGAGGAGCTGGAATGGACCCCCTGAGCCTCCCGAGGGGACAGGAGGAGGTGGGATGGACCCCCTGGGCCTCCTAACGAGGGGACAGCTCATTAGGGGGTGATCCTTCAGTCTACGGCGAAGGGAACGCACCTGAGAGCAAGGTTGGGGGGGGGTTTCAGTCTCCAGGGCTCAAGATTTTGCAGCTGAGAAACCACCCCCAGCCCTATTTGCAGAGGGAGACATAGCAAAAGCAGCCTAAAACCCTGGAAAACAAAAAAAAAAAGGGGGCAAAACCAGGTAAAACGGACAATCTGGGGTGAATTGATACAACAACCACCAGATTTTCCCAAACACCCATCCCCTACGAGCGTGGCTCCGGTCTCTCCTGCAGCCCCCTTTGTCTCTCCCCATCCAGGTGTTTTCCCGGTGCCCTCCTGTGCCACGCTCACCACGGGTGCTTGTGCCCGGTCACCCGTGAGTTCACACCACACGGGGAACTGGCACGGCCTCCGCACGGCGGGCACCGGGAGTTGACTCTCTGATCACTGGCTCCGGTGACCTCCTGGGCACCAGCCACCACTTTGATTCCCTTTCCCGAGGCCAAATTCCCTGCTCGGAGCTAAGGATGGGAAGGAGGTGGAGGTTTCTGCAGGGCTGACCCGGAACAGCATGGGACTTACACCATCAGAAGGGGAAAAAAAAAAAAACAGAGCAGAGAAAACCACCTCCTGCTGAACACCATCGTCTCAGGACGAGCCAAGCTCCTGCCTTGAAATAAAGGAATAAAATAACTTTTGCCAACAGGACACCCGAGGACCCACACGGGGATGGCTGTGGCATCAATTAGGGTTAATGACCCTGCCAGCACCAGCAGTAGCCTGTCCTCACGCTGTGACCAGGTCAGTGACAGTGCCCCAAGGATGTCACCCGGCTTACATTTGGGATAAAAAGGCTGAAAATGCCCCTGTTCCTACAGCAAACCCTGCCAGAGGGGCAGCCCCGCGATGCTCCGGGCTCTGGTGGGTCACAAAAACCAGCTCTGGCTCCTGCTGGGCAGGGACCGGGACCAGAGTCACCTCCCCGAGGGACAAGTGTCCCCAACTCACCAGGAAAGCGCAGTTCTCACAGTGACCTTAATCACTGGAGCAGAAGCTGGACCCCCCCAAGACCTGCCAGATTTCTCCTCATTATTTCCCAATCTTTCATGATGAGCCACTCCAGGTACAACACCCCCCCGAATGGCAAGTGGCCACCAAGTGCTGGCAGCCAGGAGCCACCCAGCTCATGGATTTAGACTTTTTTTTTTTTTCCCCTCAGAAGAAACCCCTACCAAATTTACCCTTTCAAATGTTTTTATTGAAAGCCAAATCCTTGACTCCACGTTGTTAAGAAAAGTTAACAAAAGAGAATCACACACCGAGTTACTCAGACCGAGGGAAAACAAACGCAGGAGAAACCAAAGCCACCAAACCTCACTTGGTTTTCTCGGAGATGCTGGGGAGGAAGGAAGATCTAGAGCAGCCTCTCAGCCTGTGAAAACCCACAGCAAGAGCGCTCTTCCCCAAAATTCAGTGGTTAAAATTAAGGAAACAAATGAGTTTTATTTTATTTACAGACCTGAACGGAGAAAATTTGGGATTTGTAGAAGGTTTTTTTCTTAGGACAATGAAATCCAAGTTGGAGAAACTGCGTTTGAAGGCTTGGCTCTTCATCATCCCAATCCATGGAAAGTGGGAGTGAGTCTCCAGGGAGCTTGGGGGGGGGACTTAGTGTTCAAGAAACCAAGAGGCTGGAGCTGAAGGAGGCTGCCTCGTGCCTCGTCCTCCCCGGGGCAGAGGGAAAAGCACCAGGCACTGGTTTTGCAATGTCACTTGAAGGTCAGACTGTAACTCTGGCCTCACCGCAGCACCAGAACCCAGTTCTTCAGGGAAAAACAACAGCCCAACTGAACAACAGCCCCAAGGGCTGGGTCAGAGCCAGTCCTTTGTTGCATTTACAAAAAAAACCCCAACTCCTAAATCAACCAAATAACACCCTCCCCTCCAAGAGCAGCACGAGCTGCGGATCTCAATGACAGGGGATTTGCCATCAGGTTAAAAAATAATAATAATAATTAAAAAAAAAATGTATTTCTTGTGACATGGCACTGAGCTAAACACAGAGAGCCTGAACTACTCCCACCGGTGTGGTTGGTGCTCCCCTTCCACCGCCCTCCCCTCTCCCGACGTCACCCAGACCTTGTCACCGCACGGTTGTCATGACGCCGGCGATGGAGCGGGCTCCCAGGCCTTTCTTCTGGGTGAACGAGGGTTGTTACGACTTCCGTTAAGTTCAAGAATATTAGCAAATAAGAGAATGATAATGCAGTTTCGTAACATTTCACAGTCAAGTTACAATTGCTTTGAAAATACGTCGTGTCCCTCCCCCACCCCCAAAAAAAAACCCACCAAACTCCAACATTCTCAGTAGTAAGGTCGTCGTGGATTGTTCTGTGGGGGAATAACAAGAGAAAATTAAATCAAAATTGCTGTCTTGGCAGAACAATGAGCATCTGAGCTTAATTATCTGAAAAAGCCACTGAAACGTGACATTTGTGACAGTGAAACCTGAGGTCTCCCGTCCGCAACGACAAATGCAGCTTTCTAGGTGTGCTGAACCCAACTGAGGGAAATGCAAAACTTACATTTTTTTGCCACCAGGAAAACAGTTATTCTAAATAAACCATGGATTCACAGACAACCCATCCGCTTCCTCTGCGTGCGGAGTTTATACTTTATATGTACCAGATAAAATTAAAAATGGGGGGGGGGTATATTTTAAAAAATCACAGCAAAACTGTGCATCCCTGGATGTTTTGGCAGCGATAATTTGGGAAGAAGAAGTGAGAAGAGACTCAAAGAGGAACTCTGGCAGCGTTTGCTCTCTTGGTGAAGTGCTAGAAAGGGCTCCCACCCCTCCCAAGAGGCACGGAGGAGCCTCGGTGGGTTTGTCACCGTGTCCCCTCTGCCTGCGGGAGCACTCACCAGCGGGTTGGGTCGGAAGCGGTAGGCGAGCATCATGCGCTTGCGGAAGGCCTCGTACTCATCATCCTCCTTGGTCAGCTCGGCCGGACGATCGATGCCGAAGCCGGCGCCGTCCACAGCTGTGGTTCCCCTGTGCGTGGGAAGAAGGCACAAAGGCTGCGAGGTGAGGAGATGTGACAGATCACCCTCCTCTTCCTCACAAATACCTGCTCGGAGCTCAGGGAACAGGCACTGGGCATCCTCATGGAGACAAGATGGTGAATACCCAGCAGCTTAATGAATTTGCCATGTTTCTACGTTGCCCTTCCAAATGAGTGGTGTTGGATGGAAGCAGTTGTGTCAACATATATTTGCTTAACCTTTTACAGTGGGGCCAGAAATACCATCTGTGCTCTAGAGCCTTCCTGCTGCAGTGTCTGACCAGCACAGACCAAACTCTGGCAACTAAACCCTCACTGGTTGGGGGTAAAAGCATTAAAACAATGAGTCTGTCTCCTGTTCCTCTGCTCCACAACAGTCCAGAAGCAGACACAATTCATAGAATCCTGGAATTGTCTGGGTTTGAAGGGATCTTCAAGATCATCTAGTCCAACCATCAACCTGACCCTGACAAAAATCACTAAACCCTATTCCTAAGGACTACGTCAACCTGTCTTTTGAACACCTCCAGGGATGGGGCCTCAACCACTTCCCTGGGCAGCCCATTCCAATGCCCAAGAACCCTCTCTGTAAAGAAATGTTTCCTAAATTCCTTTCCCTCTGCAGCAGCACCTTCTCCCCCATTCTGAGAACATCAGAGATGGCAGAGCCCAAGCAGATCACAGCCTTCGTCCGACCCCACGATGGACAGGAACCGCCTTCCTGCTGTAACTGCTCTGATCCCAGCGATCTGTTATCACAGAACCTCTCTGAACCAATAAACACGTTGCCAGAGAGATCTTCTTGCGAAAGAGGAGCAGAAGTGCTCTCTAGAGACTCTTTCTATCGTGTAGTAAACAAACAACTGATATTTCTAAAAGGATCTAACACTAAAAACCAACTCGGAGTATTTCCTATCCCCGATATTCGGGTTTGAAGTTCAGCATATGTTATCAGCAGATGATCCACCTAAAGAGAGATGCTCGTCTATTTTGGGACAGAACGCTCATAGAGCTTTATTATATACAAAGTGTGATCAAATCTGAAAAATTCTGTGCAAAAAGGGGGAGGTCAAGAGAGTTGCACGATCCCCCCCAAAGCTCTGAGCTGGACTGAAACAGCTCTCGGACACAGGTCTGGCAGCAGCAGTGCTGGAGATGGCCTTTCGCCCACACCAGGGACCCAACGGTGCTTCAGATGCAAAAGGCACGTTCTTTAATAAATTTGTGACTTTAAAAACACCTCTTAATCCTCATATGGCCTGGGAGAAGGGAGGTGCAGACAAGTATCTTCATTTTATAGATGGGGAGACTGGGGAGAAGGCACCTCTTGGAAGAGCAGACTACACAAACTAGGATTAGAAACAAAATCCTCTTGGCTCAGCTCAAACCTCCTGCTTGAGTTAAAGGAACAACCTCAGGCCTTGTTGGGGGAGGGAGCCCCCAAAGAAAATCAGAAACCATTTTTCTCCTTTGCTGGGAGGATTCCATATTCTGTTTGAGTGATGAATTACAGGCACATTCACTGCAGCTGCTTCCAGGGGGCTGGGGCAGGAACATCAATTACCAGCCCAAGAGGAAAGGACTAAATCAATAGTAGGAGAACTCTGCTTACTTGCTGACGGGGTTTTTAATCCCCTGCCCGTCCGAGCCGAGCCCCTCGCCTTCCTTCCAGCCCATCTTCATTAGCATTTGATAACCTATGTTTTCCACAGTCAGTTTGAACTCCTTGTATTCGGAATAATCTGGCTCACGTCCTTCCTGCAGAGACACAAAAAGCAGCGTCGGTTATTTTTTTTATATGCACCTATTTTTGGGGGTGTCAGAGAAAAGGAAAAGCAGCATCAGAATTAGGATGGTTCTGGCAAACAATTAATAACTATTACCATTTCTTGGGATTCCAGTTCTGCAACGCCACAGAGAAGAAAATGGGTAAATGATAAAGCACTGCAGAGCCCTACAGCATAATCTGCAAGAAGCAGGGAATGCTACTGCGAGATTAAGCTGAGAAATATTTAGCTCCTGAATTTAAAGTTGCTCACTGGATGGTGCCTCAGATTCGGTTCTTATTTAAGCCAGGATCTCCAGGGAATGTCAGACCCCACGCTGGCTACATGAAAACACGATGAAGGATGTGCCAGCATGAAGAGGTTCTGCAGTTTAGGGAGAATTGGCAGGTATTGAAGTGCTTTGCATAAGCTTTTTGTAGGCTTTACATTTTCACTTTACTGCAATCATGTGGATAAAGATTCAGATTTGCCTTGCAACCTCTTACTTGAAACAGGAAGAGCAGAGAGATGCTGGGCAGCACGAGAGGCCTGTCTGGAAATTCAGCTAACCCCCAAATACTGCCCCAACAGTCTGTTCTCTAATTTGTTTCTCTGCAAAGAGCAAAACAAAAACCACTAACCCCTTGTTTCCTCCAGAAGTAACACAGCCCCCAGGGGAAGCCCAGGCTGCAAGGGAGCTAATGCTGTGAAAAATGGGCTCAACACACTCAAGATCTTTCCCTCCCTGCTATGGGACAAGTGTGACAATGCCACTGCCCTGGGAAGTCTCTGCTATTTCACCTTCAGCGCCTTGAATGTCTCCATGAACTTCTCCAGCTCATCAGGTGGAAGAAAGTCTCCGATGAAGTGTTTCCCTCTGCCCATCTGGGTCAGCTGCTCAGCCCACTCTGCCCAAGACACACAGAGGAGAGAAATCAGCAATAAGGCAGCGTTCTTTGAGTTGAATTTCAGAGGGTTTGTGAAGCATAAAGCCTCCCAGCAGCAGAGGGTTATTATCTCCACTCAACAGGCGGGGAAATGCCACCCTGATCCCAAACATCTCCCTCTGGAGGCCTCTGTGCAACCATAGAACAAGAGGTTTGGGCAGCAGCTCCCTCCGTACCTCGTGTCTTGTCCATCTCCATGCGGCGAAGCTGGTGCTCCCACGTCCCCAGCTCACTGTCCACCTCTTCATCGCTGTCGTAGCCGTGTTGGTGCTGCTGAATGGCCTTCTCCCACATCATCTGCATCTCCTGCATGGCCCGCTTGTGCTTCATGATCATGTCGTACATCTGCTGCATCTGAGGAGGAGAGAGATCCGACAGGATGCTCAGTAAAACAACCTATCCACAGGAACTGAGTGTGGCACAGGGTTCTGCAGCAGAGCCCGTGCCCCAGAATTACAGCTTATGCCAACTACAAATCCCACCAGGCAGAGCTGCTGTTTGATCTCCTCCGCTCAGTTTCTCACATCAAACAGGAGCATCATGCTCTGGTTCCTCTGCTAGAAGTACCTTGATACTAACAGTAAGGACCGCTGCCGTCTGAGCAGCCCCACACAGCTTAAACATCACCCTCACAATCTCACAAAAGCCAATTCTGCTCTCTTCCCCCCCAAAATTTCAAGCATCCGCTCATCTTCTCCCCACTGCTGGGGTAATACATCACCAGCTGCAGATGTGACCCAACAGACCTTATAGATTTGGGGTTTTCAGTTTGGTAGGACAGCAATTGACTGCTTTAATTCATATTCCCCCAAGCCCTCTAATATTTCTGCTGACTGCAGCACCACATGATTCTCAGGCATTCAGCACAAATCCTCCAGATTTATTTGTGGGCCACTGGGAAAGTTCCTTTGCTCTCTCCACCTCCACATCCCCCTCTAACCCAGCCAGGTTGGAAGGCAATAGGTGGGTAACCAAAGGAATTTGGAAATCATTTCAGGGCATTACCTCCTGCTGCTCCTTCAGCTGCTTCTTCTGGGCTTCGGAGAGCTCCGTCACACCCACCAAACCAACCGGTTTCCCTTTTTCATAACCAAGACCCTTGAGGTCCTGAACTGTAACAAGCACACGGTAAAAGATTTAAAAAAATAAATAAATATCTGAAGCAGACGTTGAGATGGGTGAAACCAGGATCCCCATGTGAAGTTTTTACACTTATTTCAGGATTCCAAGCATTGAGAAACTTCAACTGAACAGCAACCACCTGGTAGGACTTAGGAACCACCTCCTTTGCCACCCAGCTGGGGGTATTCCCTCCCCCTGCTCCCAGGACCTGCCTACAGACTCCCAAACCCCGTCTCGCGTCCTCAGAGGTCCTGCAGCATGGCAATCTGCCACACCATGCTTCAAAAAAAAAAAAAATCTCTCCTCTTTCCAATTAATTCTCCCTGGTAAGGCTTCCTCATGAACCCTGGCCATCGCAAAGAGCGACACTTCATTATTCAGCCCCGAGTGGGAGGCAGCCGGGAGCCCGGCAGCGCATTGCCCAACCTGCACACGTCAGGCTCCGCTGATTACTATGTAAACAGCTACTTCATTCCAAATGGAAAGCAAATGACCACATTAGAATAAAGACAGGAGCATTAAGGCTGCTTTTGGAAGTTGCCCGTTCCCCGAGGAGACTTTAGTTTCTAATCTACAGGCTCAAAGAGCAGCATCGCCGGGGATGTCACACCACTTTCAAAGAGGGGGCATTTTTGAGTCTCTGCTTGACAATCCCATTGATGTATCCTCCTCCTCCTGCAGCATCCCCTTCAGGGAGCTCCTTCTTTGGAATGATTCTTTTTTTTTTTTTGCTGTTTTATCAGATATTAACATTATCAGGGGCAGGGCACCTACCGATTTAAAACGACACTCTGAGTTCAAAGGGCGAGTTAAAGGAAAGAGAGAGGTGGGGGGAAAAAAAAAGGAAGGCTATTTGTAATTGCTGCACCATGAAAGAAAGTAATAGAAGCATCGCTGGGGCTGAAAAAAAAAAAAAACCCACAAAAGAGATTTAAATGGAGATTGCCTTGCAAACTTGGTTTGTATATAAATATATATGTAGCAGGGCTGGCAGCTTCCCCCTGAAGCACCTCCGAGCAAAGAACCCAACGGTTAAATATTTAAGGGATTAAAAGACGACACACAACCGCACTTGAAAGCACGTTGCATTTTTTAACACAAGGAAAAGGATTTCTTCCTAATGACTGCAGAAACCTCCCTCTGAATGTACGTCCTGGCTACAGTTAAATGATGCTTCATTAATTATTCATTATCTATTAATTATGAAGCCCGATATTAATAGGATCGCTGTTCATGACACCCAATGTCTACGCAGCATGTTAATTAAGCCCCAGGGGTCGTCTTCTCCCTCCCTCTTACTCGGGGCAACTGATCCGAGCGCTCTGATCCCCGCTCCGTCCCCCCTACGCTTTCATCCGAGAGGGCCAGGAAGGGAAAAAAAGCAGATTCCTGAGCTCCAGCCTCCCGAGGAGGAGGATAAACCCGGGCATCCAGCCTCCCTCCCGCAGCTACAGCCCCTGCCCACTCGCACCAGCGCCGGGAGGAAACTGCAGGAAGAATTATGTAAAACACCATAAGAGGTTTTCCATCAGAAGGGAAGCAAGAAGCGGCGTTACGCTGGGCTGGGTGTGAGGATACGCACTTTCAGCACCCCAAAAAATAAGAACAAATAGAAAAATCAACCTATCTACTATTGATAAACAGCCCCGTTTCCATCTCGGAGAGCGCTGAGATTTGGAGACGGGTTTTGTGAACACAGAAAGTGTTCAGCCCTTTCTGTGGAAGGAGGACTATCCGGCCCCAAATGTTACATGAGACCGGGGCACTCCAGCATCAGCCCCAGTCAAAGATTCACCTCCCAGCTCAGGGCATGGGAAAGCTCTCGCTGAATGCACCCAGGAAGACTCTCTGCCCTTCACAGAGGTCGGCAGCTCTTTGGCTCCGTCCTGAATTGCAGAAACACGCCGGCGAAGCGCCAGGAGGCCCCTCGAGCTGGTGGCTTGCCAGCATATATAAACCACCTTAAAGGAGAAAGGTGAGGGCTCTCGCATCTTCTTTTCATTCCCAGAAAGCAGATGCCACTGCTCCTCCCCGTCCTAAACCCACCCCCACCCCCCCGCCCCCCCCATCTGGTTCGTCTGATGCTCTGGTACCTCCTCACAGACTCTGTGCTCAAAGTCACTGCAGAAACGTAGCTCTGGGGGATATTTTTTGTAGGTTTGGCCCAAAGTAGCACGATAGAGGCAAAGCGGAGAGAAAAAAAGGAAAGCTCCACCCCAAGTCCACCATCTGAAGATAGAAAAGTCTACTCAGAAATAAGATGAGTCGATGTATTTGCATAAAAATAGATAAGATTTGTATGTTCCTTGCACTGGTCTAGCAGCGGGCAAGCACTAAGCAGAAGATAAGGAGCTGTTTCTCAGCTGTGTTCAGCAGGCCTGGGAAAAATACATTTTTATTTTTTTTTTCCTTGAATGACATCAGCTTTGCCTAGAGGGTTAATGGTGCAGTCTGTCTGCAGCATTGGCAGGAGACTACCTAAGGTTTATCCCTTTCCCACATGCCCAAAGAGGAGCTCGTTACAAGGGAAGTGAACGTCCTTTAAGGACAGAGGGAGAAACCCCAATATAGAAGTGCCTGGTTTCCTTTCTTTTTTTTTTTTTTCTTCTTCCTAAGTCTGAAGATCTTACTCAATTAAAACTAATCAGTCCCAAACCAATCTGTTATTAGGTGTCAGAAAATTCTAATGACAGCCTGTAATTTCCCATTAGTCCACAGAGTTCACTAATCACAGCATCTCTGCTCTGTTTAGCTTCTCGGGTATACTAGCCTCTGCAGTGAAGTGTTTTGATATCAATACATTTAAGAGGAGCCTTGTTTCTGCCCCAAAAAGGTCTACACTTTCTCCTCTCCATGATATTCGTTTATTACTAAGAGTAGAGAGGAAAAAAAATTTTGGAACAGTCTTTCACTAACTCCCAAACAATTGCTAAGGATAAAGGACTGAGATGTAGATATTGGGTAGCAAAGGACACTGTGCAACTCTGACCTTCCACAGGACCAGGGGTGGAATTTGGAATTCTCTTCACCTGTCAGGTTGAAGATGTTAATTCTAAGAAGGGATTAGTCCATCTGAAGTGATAAAGAAGAAGAAAAAAAAAATAAAATCCTTCCCCCTGCAGAGCATTAACAGCGCATTAACGGTTGATTTGTTATGCCTGGCAAATTGTTTGCTGTCCTTTTCTTCTACTTGACACAAAGCCCCGCAGAAAGTGAGCGTGAACACCAGGAGCATGTCTCTGTCTAATTAAGGGGAGGCTGAAGGAGCCAGGGGAGATTTCAGCAGGAAGCGATTTCAGCGGGAAGCGTGCTGGAATGAGCACACGGATACCCCCCCACTGCAGCAGGAGGTATTAAGAGGAAATCTGATGCCTGTTTTGATAGCGCCTGCCCAGCTTCATCATCGAAGCTTCATTATCCTCTGGCAAGGAAAAAAAAAATAAAATATATATATATACTCTAGAGGTACAAAATCAGGAAAGACTTTTGCATCTGATTTCTGCCTTACTGTGAGCAGGAACTCAAGGGCAAAGGAACAAGCCATCCAGGCTGGTGTCTCATCCTGTACACGTGAGACATAAAGCCAAGATTTCTGTCCAGGGCTGTGATCAGAAGATGGAATTGTGTAGGAACTTCCCTCCATCACCATTCAAAGGGCTGGATTAAGAGACAGGAGTTCTTCCTTCCTGACCTCAGCCAAACCAACAGACACCAAAGCACACGCCTCCAACCCTACACCTCACCCCAGCCCTAACAATCAAAGCAAGAAACGGCTGAGCAATGATCTCCTCCAAACCCCAGCCAAGGCAGAAGACCCACAGACTTGCTGGAGCAATGAACTGGACAGGACAACCACACGTTGAAAATTATCTGCCGTCTCCCCCTGCAGCTCAGAAAATTATAGCTTGTTTTCTCTTACTTGTCCCACTTCATCTCTTCTGCTATTGCTTTTTGAAGAAGGTCCTTATTGAGACAGGTACTTATTGCTTTTCCTGTGACTCCAGCCTCACGCTATTAATTCTCTCAGTTTGCCAACACCAACTGCCTTATCTTACCTCTTCTCTTTCTCCTTTTCACACCCTTTCCTCACCCAGCACTAATTGGGCAAAGGATTCAGAGATGCCACCTTAAATGTCTGCATTCACCTGTTGTCCTTGAGCAACTCAGTTTTTGTACGCATCTCTAATTGCCTGCCTAATTATCGATCCGCACACGCAGAGATGGGTCACCAGAGCTCGACCTCTGAGAGTTCCCTAGAAGTGCCTCGACTGGAAGAATTACTTTTCCAGCCCTCGAAGAGAGCTCCAGCCCCTGGGTGAACTTGGCCCTTGAAGTAACAGCAGCAGGAGCCTCAGCGCTGGATGAGAATTGTGAGCCCCTTCTGTCATCAAATGAACTGAAATGGGGATAAATTGGAACTGGAAGTTATCGCCGTGTCCACTTGGGGAACAGCTTTTCCCATTTAGCCTTTTGAGCTGTTAGAGCAAGATGGAAGCGCTGCCCGGGGATTTTATCCCACCATGGGGAATAAGCACCATTCAGCCTTTGATATTTGTTTTCTGCCAGACTCTCTTCCCGAAGTGAAATAGCCCTAAACAGCGCAGAGGCTGAGGCTGTAATGAGCTATAGCACAGCAGGGTTTTAGATAGAGCTGGAGAACGATAAGATCCAATCCTTGGTGTCAGCCAGATAAAGTGGTTTATCTGGGTTTCCACGCAGGGGAGAGCCAGCTGCTAGACCTCGCTGAAAGAGAGGGGGCTGGCAACCACGGCGATTACAACGAGCGATAGACTCGCCGGGCTTGGCATTTACAAAAGCAGCTGGGCTAAGAAGGGACTCCCCAGGAAAAGCAGTTACTGAACACGAGACACAAACCCACTCACCTGAAAGAGGGGAGGGAGAATCCAGCTGCTGGACGAGCTGCGGGAGGGGCAATTCCACCTTGTCCTCCTCCGGCCCCCATCTGCTCTTCCGCTTCTTTTTAGTGGTGCCTGTAGCTGTGGTCGCTGTGGTTGTGGCAGCAGAAGCTGTCGCCGTCTGATCGGGTGGAGTCGTAGAGGATGATGGGGAAGGTGAGGGCAAGGAGGAGGGAACGGGCAAGGGAACGGGCAGGGGGGAAGGAACGGGCAAGGGGGAAGTCAAGGGAGAGGGAACGGGCAAAGGCAAGGGTAAAGGAGAAGGAACGGGCAAGGGAACGGGCAAAGGTGAGGGCACAGGCAAGGGCAAGGACGGCAAGCACAAGGGGGATGGTGACGCCTCGGGACTCGTCTTCCTTTTCAGACTGGACTCTACTGGCAAAGGGGCACACCCGGTGCTGGTTTTGGCCTTACGGAACTCCTCCAGCTTCTGCCGGTAATACTTGTAGCCTTTGCTGTTTGGCTCATATAAAAACCTAGAAAGAAATGGGGAAAAAAAAAAGGAAGAAAGTTTAGATGTACCAGCCATACGCAGGAGTTGGATAGGGCAGGGTCTGGCCAGGGCTTTTCTTTCCTGCCAGGCTCTTGCTCAACTCGCCTTCCCACACGCTTTCCTGCTCTCCAGCACCATCCTGTGTGTATGTTCAAGCAATGCAGGGTGCTCCCGCTGCGAGCCTTCGGGATTAGGAAGAGTATTTCCCATTCACGAGCAAACCCCAGCTATTTTTGGTGCCAAATAAACACAGGGTACTAAAAAAAAGGATCACGTCATGTTGGTGGAAAGGCAAGGTCCTCCCCAGAACCTGCCTCTCAGAACACGTTTGGGAAAGCTTTGAGGGCTCCACAATGCTTTGGGTTTCAGTTCGCAGGAGAAAACAAACATTCCAGTCTCACCAACAGGAATGCCAAACCACTGCCCAGAGAAACTGTTCCCAGCCCTCTATCCAAGCTGGAAGCATTGACATTACCAGGCTGCTTCATCACACCCTGACTCCTCCTTCTGTTCCCTCATACACAGAAAACATTGCTCTGTTTGCTGCCCCTTCCAGAAATAGGCATCTCTGACCTTTTGGGTAAAATAAAACTCCTTCATCTCTGCGGGAAGAAGGTGAACAGTCCCCAATTTAGCAGCTATGTAAAAAAAAATATAAATATCTCCATACAGGCATGTTTGTTACAAACACATTATCTTTTTGGGCTCACTCCAGTTTAAATACTTCACGCAGAAAACTTGCCTATTCCCGACTCCGCTGCAATCTTCCCTTTTTAGAGGAAAACTTAAATACTTGCTATAACCTCTCCTGGGGATAAGATATGATGGGCCTTTTCCCCTCCACATGCACAGACAACTCTTGGATGTATTTAAAATTCACTAAATGTGGTCTTGCATCCCTCTCCAGTGGAATAACATCCCTAAGGATGGCTTCAGGAGCGAGCAGGGGACAGGACAGGAACCCCCCCTACAACAAACCTGATGAAATCCTAACAGAGGAGACAGCATTGAACTTGCCTGTGCTCAGGTGGGACCACCTACAGTGTTTTAAAGTAAATAAAGCAGCAGCTCAGATATTGGCACATCAGCCTGATGTAACACCACAAGGGGAGCGCCCCAGAGGGCCAGGAGGCAGCCAATAAAATGCCAAAATATCAGCAACAAACCAAGACTTGCCGAGTCCCACCTCGTTTCCAGCCAACGCACCAAATTGTGTGTAAGAGCAGAAAAATATAAGACAGGAGAGGCACCTAAGGCCACCTAACAGCAAAGGGAGGCATTAAACAGCTGTCAGGGAGCACTGAAGAGTTTGATTTGCATCATAAAGGCTGAAAAAGATATTCCAAAGGGAAAGTTGCCAGTGATGGAGGGCTACCTGGGCGTTAGCAAAGATGCTGCACAAGAAGCAAGCCAGGAAATTAATTGGGTGGCAGCAGCGTGAGCGGTGGATGGGGAAACACCACTACAGGGAAAATCATAAAGGTTAGAAACATCCTAACATGTTGGAAGAGGAAGCAGGTGAGGAAGGGCCAAAGCTGTAAAATAATGCTGGGGGAAGCAAAATGACTCCTCTCTCTGTTTAAAGCCTTGCTTTAAACTGCAAAGCTTGAGAACGTAAAGGCACTGGCACCGAGCGCACTGTCCTTAGAACTTCTGACTTATCACAAAGTTGTCTATTATTTCCCCTTTAAAAAAAAAACAAACACCAAAAACCAAACCCAAAACCATCCAAGCACCCCCCACTCCTCACTACACCCCAAGAGCAGGTTTCTTCCTTTACCTGAAAGCGTGGTTCTCTCGGTTGTTCTGCAAGGCAATAGCTTCCACCTCGGGACCCCCGTCTGCTATGAACCTGGCCAGTTTCTCAGCAGAGTTCTTTGTCTCTTCGTCGTCTGGGGGTGAAACTTTAAGCAGGCTGTCAGTACTGGGCCCAACTCACACAAGCAACAGTCAAAGCCTATCTGTTCTAAGAACCCCAAGAGCAGAATAAGGGCAAAAGGTCGAGTTTAATTTTTAGAAACATTAAACATAAACAGTCATAGAGTTTATATCACACACACAAAAAAAACCCCACGATATTGCATGAGGTTGTACAACAGCTTTGTAACCAGAGGAGCACCCGTACACACATCAGCTTCCTCTGTGCCAGGAGCGAGATGAAAAGCAGATTAACAAACAAACCAGCTTTTGTCTTCAAAGATGGGAGAAACACTCCTTTCTCTCTGCTGCAGAGGAAGCCTGTTTCTTCCTCGTGCCAGGCGTGCTTCCAAAGGGTTACACCTCCCCGCTCACAATCCTCTCCAGTCAAAGACTTTGCCACTGATACCCCCAGGAGCAACAGGAAGGCATTAGAAAAAGTGGCAAAATAATACTGCTCCGTAATCCCAGCGGTTCCTGCTGGCCCTTTTAGGGGAGGGCTATAGGCCAGAGGAAACTCCCCAGGGAACAGTCCCCATCCTCACCTGGAAGAGGCGGCTACTGCAGCCTTAGTCCAAAGGCACAGAGAAGGCTCTGATCATTAACATTTCAATCTTGTTTGGTGTTTATAAGGAGTCAGGCAAATAGATTATTTAGCCACGACCACCTTATATCACATTTGCTACCTGCACAGCACCAGTGCCAGTACTCCCACGGGCTGGCACGGGACCAGGAGGCAGAAGACATAATTATAAGCCACGGACAAGTCATAACCTTTCCTTGCTTCAATATTCCACACCTGTAAAGTACGGGATATTACCCCTTAGGTTCCAAACCCTGGGATCAGTTAGTTGATATTGGTAACAAGCTCTTTCAGCCTCCTTGGTCTATTAAACCACAAGTGTTTTGAGCTGTTAACTCATCAGTGTGGCAGCCGAATCGTGTTAAGGCTCCTTTCTCCAGCAAAGGAAGCTGACACAGAGAGGCCGAGTGATTCGCCAGGGCCACACATGGGCCTGGACTGGAAGCGATAAACGCCTGGCCCGCAGACTGCTAAATAATCTCCCACTAAAATAATTCCTGTCTTTTAACACAATTAATCAGATTCCGCTGCTCACACCACCTGTCTGTTGGCAGAGCAGCCACTTCTGCTGGTTTCCCACCTGAAAACGCAGTCCTTTACTTGTGAGGATTTACATCCCAAGCGGAAAACACAAGCTTCAGACAAGGAAACGGCAGCAGAAACGGGGATTATGTTCAACAAATAAACTGTTTTCATTTCTAAACGAATCAAATCAGAACATCCGAGAAAACACGCTTTTCCTAAATGCATTTTTAGGGCTGAAACACTTTCCACAACACACAGAGTGAAGAATTATTTCAGTTCGCTTTAAGGATTTTGGAGAAATACAAGGGAAATCTCTTTCCGGAGCCCTTTAGACAGAGCATGGTGTAACGGGCTCTGGGCTTGGGAAACAACCACTTTGGCACAAGAGCCTGACACCATCATGGTGATATTTGATCACCATCTCCTTCCATTTTGAAATTTTATTTCCAGGTGGCAGATTGACAGCCAAATATCTGCTCCAACTGTTTCCAGAACAGACCTAGCCAGAAGTTAGAAAGTGAAGAAGTCAAATTTAATTCATGCAACTCATGTTCTCCAGATCCCGGCTTTAATTACCTTTCTGAGAAGAGGATGCCTGAGAACTTTGATTCTCTTTTCTTATCTCTGCCACTTTCTTTCTGTAGTAAAGGAATTCTCTGCTGTTCTTATCATGCAAAAACCTAGGGTGGAGATGGAGGAAAAGAGGGCAAAAAATACGCATCAGCAACAACTATACACAAACATTGATACTTGGGGATATAAACAGCTCAAAATAAATGAAAAAAAAATAGATAAATTACTCAGAATGCACTTAAAATGAGGATTACAAAGTCTGCAGCAGGTGTAAACACACAGAGCTTTCAGCTATGGATTTGCACCCAAATTTTGTGTGTCACTTGAAGGAAAATAAATAACAGACTCTTCTGATGTAGGAGGGAACCATCTGCCCACAGCCAGGAAGTGCGTCCATGGCAGGGGACACAGCCCCAGTCCCGAGATCCAGCCCCAGTCCCCCCCCCGGCCAGACACTGTACAGGCAGCCAGAGATCCCAGGCTGCATTCCTAACTCAAGCCGATCCCTCTTCCTCAGCAGTATCACCTTCTGCCTCAGTTTCCCCAGCTATAAACCAATTACTCACAACAGAGCTCAAATCCACCCGATAATTAAACCAAACGCATCCAGGAGAACTACACAGACAAAAGGTGAAGTTTTTCCTCCTAAAAGGAGTCAGCGTTCTGCTTTGGGAGACAGGAGTTAGCGCCGCACTTACGAAAAAGCTGGGTTATCCTTGTAGTCTTCCATAGCGACCTTCTCTAACTCCGGTCCCCCTTCAGCCACGAACCTAGCCAGCTTTTCCACCACTTGCCGGGTCTCCGCATCCTCTGGGGGTAAAACTTTAAGCAGGCTGTCAGTACTGGGGTTCAACTCACACACCAAACAGGCAACAGGTACATTACTTCTAAGAACCACGGCGGCAGACAAAAGTAGAACGGGAACGGGAAGAGAAAGGATGAAATGGGGGATCCAGTCTTACACAGCTGTACAAATTACAGTCCCCACCTCGCCATCAGCCTCTGCGCCCTCCCCCCCCAGTAGGAAGTTAATATTTTGCCTGGATTTTTTTTTTCCTACAAGGAAAAACCCAAGATTTGGATCGCTACAATTCAGGGTGCGACTTCAGCTGCAGCCTAGTTTGCTTCTACCAATTCTGTTCCGCACAAGACAAGATGGGGAAGAACAGGAATTTGGTTTGGTTTCTTTTTTTTTTACATTACTCACTAAAGATTACGGATTTCAGCTCCTGAGACACAGCTCTGTATCCCGAGAGCACAGACAGATTGTGTCACTGGAGTGTGTAGTTCTTCCCACTGACAAATGCCCATCTCTCAGCCCTCACTGGGAGGAAACCCCACCAGAGACGAGAGCCCAGTCTCCAAGAAACTGGTTTGGCTTCTGCACCAAGAAAAGAACCCTCTGACACTGAGGGCAATATCAAAACTGGTGCAAGACACACTCAACAGGAACTAAACACAGGCATTTGTCCAGAAAATTATCTTTTAGGTACAGAGGTGAACACAGAGCACACGGGAGCAGAGCTCTCACACTGCTCTCGACTAGATTCAGACCCACAATCTTTAAATTAAGGGTCCATATCTTGCCAGTGGCTATTTCTCGCATTCCTGTAGCACATTTCATGCTCAGCTTCAGACTGTCTGAGATTACACTTTTATAAATCCCACCAGAAATAGCTAGACATGGTTTTGTAAACATATAATGAAATAAATTATGACACAAAGCTTAGTGTGACTTATTTAGCAACTCCAATCTAATTTTATACTTGATTAATATGCACCCATGAAATTCAGATTATTAAGCAAATCTGCCTTCTGGCTTCTCAGCCTGGGCTATCCAGAGAAACTTGATTATTTAAGTGCTGCAACATTCTTTATTAGTTTTCTATCCTACTTACAGGAGGCAGGGCCTACGGGTGAGGTTCACTAATGAAACTTCAAAAAGAGGCAGGAACTTTGATTTTACCTGGTTATAGCTCCATGCCTTACATGCAGTCTTATTTATTAACACATACAATTTTTCCCCCTATACAGACATACCCAAACTGAGGACTTCTCATTTTCTATCATTTAAAAAAACCCTAAAATTCTATTTTAAGTACAAGCATTATATATAGATATATTCTAGAGAACTTACCACGGACTGTAACAGATTTCAATTGTTCTAAAGCATAATACTTATTACCAATCAAGCTGCATTAAGAGTAGAACATATTTCTTCTCTACAAATTATTTTTCACAGAAACTTACAGACTGTTGAAGCGCCTGCCTTGAAAACTCAGAGAAAATTAAATTTTCTGGGGACAAACCAGACCAGGTTTCACTACGAGGAGTGACCCATCTCTCACACCAAGCTGGGGCTGGATCAGTGATATCTAATCTAACAGCATTCAGGCCTCGGGTTTGTTCCTGAAGCTGCTTTGGAGGGAGTCCACCAGCATTAATTAGTGTCATTTATATTTCTTGAGGCAGAAGTCTGCATGCAGGAACTGTGCTAAGAATTCCCAATTCACAGCAGAAAGGAAAAAAAAAATCCCAACCCTCCACTGGGGAAAAGCACTGAGGAAATCCTCTTCCCACACTCAACTCCTGTCACTGGGGTAAGTTTTGCCCCCCCAAAACGGTGTAGTACAAAGTGTTAATTACCTTTAATTTCCAACCACTGCTCATAATCTTCCTCCTCATCTTCGTCTGGCGACTGAAACACACTGAGGCGGTTAACGACGGGGCTCTGTTTGGAATGGGAGTAGTTCCTCGCTTGGTGCAGCATGCTGCTCAGGACCTGACCGGGTCGCTTTCCAAACAGCAAAGGTTTCTTCCCAACGTTTGGCGCAGAAGGGTTTGCTGAGTTATTAGTAGAACTTGGGGGAGGTTCTTAGAAAAGAATGAGGGGGGAAAATAATTCCTTGGGAATCCTTCCTGGTTTAATCTCAGCAGGTTACAGTAAATAACAACTCAGGCGGTAACACAGCTGCAATAGGCTGTTATTTTCAGAGTAAGTTAAAGACAGTGAGAGGTAAAAGGTGTGATGATTTTTAAGAGTTGAGATTCAAGCTAGAAAAGAGGTGCTTGTCTTTCAGAGAGAAAGGGGGGGCAAACTTCCCTATCGCATCTCGAGGAAAGGCTTTAATCTGAATTTAAAGGGCCATCATTGCTTTAGAACTTACTCATACTGGTAACAGCTCATAGCAGGGTTTCTAAAGTGACCACACACGGAGGCAGCTCACACAGAGCTGGGCTCACCAGGAGCAGGAAAACCCTCCTGTTGCTTGGAAGTCGACCTACCAGTACTCGACTTTTCTTTCTGCAGCTTGAGAAACTGCTGGAGGAAACTGCCATCGTTAACAAACTTGTTGGAAACACAAGCTTCGCTGTCAGTACCGTCATCTCTGAACAGAAAAAGAAAACTCGTTGGTGATGGTACTCATTGTCTTCCCCAGCTCCCCTCGCACACATTTATCGTGAACAGGAGACAAATGCTAATAACTATTATTTTTGAAAACACACCCAGCTTTTCACAAGCAGAACCCTTCAGCTCCCTGCTCACAGCATTCACCCACACTCCCCACCCAGCTCCTTTACTGCTCTGTTGAAACAGGATTTCTACTTGCTGTATTACACTACCCCGCTTCTGAGAACCCCAGACAAGCATTTAGCTGGAGAACTATGTTAACTCTTCAGAGTAGTGATTATAAGAGAACTGCCCTATTCCAACCTTTACTAAATTATCAGTTTTAATTTAATTTTTCCCTCCCTCCGAGTCCAAGAGCTTTGTACAGCTCCTCTCTTCGGTTTCATGCCCCATTTCTGCCAGGGAAGCTCCTGCCTAAAAGCCCAGTAAGCCACACATACTCCCCAAAGAGAGGCAGCTGCTGTATGCCCAGGTAGTTCTGCTTCGCTTGCTGCTCCAGCCTGGCCTCGATTTCTCTCTTCTTCTGCGCTATCAGCTCCTCCTGGTGAAGAATATTCACGTTCGTCTTGGCCGATTTAGACTGGGCGACCCCAAACCACCGGCTCGCCTTCCCTAGGGGAAGAGAGGGATGAAAATTAACGCTGCGGCCCCCAGGGTCCCCCCCCCGGGACGAGGAGGAGGAAAACGATGCGGCGGCCCTACCCAAGGCACACAGACACCCCCGCCCCCAGCTCACTGCCCTCACAGCAGCGGGGAGGCCGCCGGGCCCGCTGCGCGGCCACCCCCGCGCTGCAGCCGGTTACCCAGCTGCAGGAGAAGTGGCGAAAGAGTATCGAGGGCCCAAGGACGGTGGGGCAGGACCCGGGGGCTCGGCAGGACCAGCCATACCTGGCGCATCCCTGGGGTTGTCCATTTTGGAGCTCCCGTCCCACAATGCACCGCGGCGGGCGGGGCCGGCTGCGTGAGGCGGCTCTGCCGCAAAGGCCTTCTGGGAGTTGTAGTCCCTCAGGGTACTCCTCCTCTCTCCCCGTTCCTTCCGCCGCAGCGAGACTGCTCAGCGAGCTGAACCGGCTCACTACCGGGCACAGTGCTGTCGCCACTCTTCTCCTTCGGCCTCCAGACGCGGCTCGGCGGTGGAGGCCGGTTGGACTATAACTCCCACGAAGCCTTGCGCGCCCCGCCATTTCCCGTCAGCGCCCGCCACTGCCTCTCGGCGGCCCGCGGCGGGGCGGACTCCATATCCCGTCGGCCCCCGCGCGTCGCTCCTCACCCCCGCCCCTCCCCTCCCGCCCGTGTTGTCGCGGCGGCCCTGAGATGGCGGCGGTGGCGGCGGGCGCGTCGGGCTCAGCGGCCGGCGCGGCCCCTCAGCAGCAACAGCCGCCTCAGCAGCAGTCGCAGCCGGCAGCGGGTGGCGCGGCGGGTTCCGGGGAAGCGGGCGGTGGAGGCGGCGGGGGAGTGGGCGGAGGAGGTGGCGGCGGCGGCGGTGCTGGGCCCGCACCGGGGTCGGGGTCGGGCGGCGGCGCGGCCGGGGGGGAGTCGTGGTACCTGGCGTTGCTGGGCCTGGCCGAGCACTTCCGCACGTCCAGCCCGCCCAAGGTGCGGCTCTGCGTGCACTGCCTGCAGGCCGTGCTGCCCCGCAAGCCCCCGGCCCGCATGGAGGCCCGCACCCACCTCCAGCTCGGCTCCGTCCTGTACCACCACACCCGTAACGGCGACCAGGCCCGAGGGCACCTGGAGAAGGCGGTGAGCCCCTAGGGGAAGGGGGTGGTTGTGAGGAGGAGGAGGGGGGGGGCCCTGTCAGTGGGGCCGGGCTGTGGTGGCCGCAGACTAACCCCGCTGTCTTCTCTTGCAGTGGTTGATATCCCAGCAAGTATCCTTTTCCTGGCTTCCCTGGGTGAGGAGCCTCGCTGCCTGGCCGCCTCACTCCCTCAGCGGGGGCTCCCCCACCAAAACACCTCGGTAGAGAGAGCCTAGCCCTGGGGATGGGGATTTAGCTGGTATTTTTCATCTATTTCCTTAGTTCCATGCCGCTTTCTTAACACCTATGTTCTCTTAAGGGATTGTTTTGGGGTTTTTTTGGGTGTGAGGGTGCTGCTGTGTCCCAGACCGGGTTTAATATTTACTTAACTCTGATGCTGCCAGATTCCCCAGTTCGAAGATGTTAAGTTTGAGGCTGCCAGCCTTCTGTCTGAGCTGTATTGTCAGGAGGTGAGTGCTGAAACTGTGGGGTGTCCTGGGGTTGCAGATAATTTGAGTGTCTTTGGTCTCAGAGCAGCATATCACTAAGAACAATAAGATTTATTAAATTTATAGAAAGCAACTGTAGTGTAAATACAGGCCATTGAAGCTTAAGCCTAAAAACCTTTTTTTTTTTCGGAATGTGAAAGTTGCTGCTGATTTTGCA
The DNA here is from genome assembly GCA_027564165.1 of Gallinago nigripennis. NCBI lineage: Eukaryota > Metazoa > Chordata > Aves > Charadriiformes > Scolopacidae > Gallinago > Gallinago nigripennis. Next base: position 4,285,078 of record JAOQGL010000014.1, on the reverse strand, counting down.
GTGCAGGTCTCCTACAGCAAAGGAAGTTTATTCGGGCAAAGTGTTTCTTTTAGCTCTTGTTTAGACAAAGACAAGTTAATTTGGGGGGAAGGAGGGAAGTAGGCGGTTTTCCTCAGGCTTTTGTTATATTCCTGAGCTATTTTTTTCTCTAGAAGAGCCTTAACTGGGCTTTACTTTCTCTAAAGCAAATGTTTGTCTTTTCTCTGACACGCAGGAAAAAAAGCGTGTGCCAGAATAGTGACCAAAGGAGTTAAATATTTAATACTTTTAAACAGACTTTGAATCAAGCATATACGTGTGGGCCTGTGTGTTAAATACTTGGGCTTCTTTCATGTTTTAAGGTTCCTGACCCATGAGACTTTAACGGGGGATCGACACCCAATCCAACTGGTTTAAAAGTTTGTGCTGGAGCTCCCAGTGCCCTGGTTTTTGTGTTGACTGGGGTGTGTTTTTCTGTTTCAGAATTCAGTGGATACAGCAAAACCTCTGTTACGTAAAGCCATCCAGATCTCACAGCAGACTCCCTACTGGCACTGTCGATTGCTTTTTCAACTTGCAGTAAGTGATTTACATTGATAACTGTTGATAATAGCACTGTAATTAAGAAAAACATGTCTAGAAAATATCTGTATTTTCCTTGAAAAGAGCTGGGATGCTTTCCCTTCCCCACAGAATCGCTGCTGCTGGTGGAGGGACAAAAGCAGAAAAGTTTGTGCTATAAAATAATGATATGTTGGGGAATATGGGCTGGATCAGGACTCACTTTTTAGGGCAGAAGGCAGCAAGGATTATTCTGCGGGTTCTAGTAAATCACAACTTTAGAGACAGCAAAATAAAATGGCCATAAGGGCAAATGTTCTCATAAAGCCTGCTGGAATTAGAGCTTGGTTTGATTATTTTCAACCTAATTAGCACAGGGAGCAGAAGCAGGCTGGGAAAAGCAGCTGGTACAGTGTTACTTTCCCTGTTTTGGGATGTGCTCTGAGCGTGGCTTCGGCTGCACGGGTCAGACGTGCTTCATTTCTGGGAAGAAACTGGTGCATGTTGGAATTCACAGTGTTTTAATGTTTTTTACAGCCTTCAGCTGCGTAACTGCTCTTAAAGGGCTGATTTCCCCAAGTGATCCAGTGCGTTAAATAGGGAGTACATCCTGAAAGTTCACTGCTCAGTGGGAAGAGCAGATTATTGCTGAAGAACTCCCCCTGTTTTTTCCAGGTTATGCCTCTTCCCTGCTCCTAACGAGCCTTGAGGTTTTTAACGCGGGAGTTGAGGGATTTAATTGCTCTTTACAGCTCCTCTGCAGCAGAGAGCCAGTTAGGAACCAATTTTATCTTTGAAGACTGTTTTAATAGTCACCTGTACTTGTCTTTTCCCCCTTCCTGATGAGCTTAAACAAGCAGACAGCTCCCTTTAAAAGGGGTTGCCAAGCTCCTTTGTGTAGTTTAGGAGCGGTGGCTTGTGGAGAGCCTGACTTTCCCATCGATTAAAGGACAAATGTTTACTTTGCAAGGAGTTAATGCCTGAGCACTCAGGAGGAGCTTAAGCATTTTTCTCTGGTCCTTCCTCAAAGCTTGACATTCTTTGCGGATTTCTCTCCGGCTTTTCCTTGACCACAGAGCCCTGTGTGTCTTGTTCTCTTGGTGTGTGTTCTTCTTACAACCCTCTGATTTCTCTGAGCTGGGAGAAGGTACAGAAGTCACAGCAGGAGGGAGTGAGAGGTGCTCTGAGAGACTCTCTGCTCTTCTTGCTGGAAAACACACTCTGTCGTTCCAGTTACTCCAGTGTAACGGTCAGTGGTTACTCTGGAGCTGTTGGGATCTGATCTTGGTGAATCCTGATGGATTTGCATGGTAAGAAACCAGGCTGAGACATCTTCTTTGGAATGTTACAGACTCTTTTTTGGAGATTGCCAGGTGTTCTGGAAAACGCATCTAAAATCAGATGATATATTTAACAAGTACCAATTTAGCCCTTGTCGTGTGGAAAGCACAGGAGTAATTACGTTTTTAAAAATTCCTAATTAGGTTCACAAAGGAAATGCTGATCTTTTATGGCTTTTTTTTTTTTTTTTCAATTTCAGCAACTACATACACTTGAAAAAGATTTAGTATCTGCATGTGACCTTCTCGGAGTTGGAGCAGAATACGCTCGGGTGGTAGGGTCAGAGTACACCAGGTGAGTTCCCTGGGCTTCTTTGCCTTCCCACACAAAATATTTTGGTTTCTTCTACTTTTTGTTTTGGGATATTCAGGTTTTACATAGAGATGTAATTGCTGCATGGGTTTTAAAGGCAAACCAGTATTTCTGAGTGTTTTCTTAGATCTGAGCCTTTCTCCAACTTCAATAATGTCCACTAACGCTCTGGAGGGTCTTTTTTCAAACTGAACTGGGTTTATTGTCTATCAGCCAGTTTTCCCAGGTGTCTGGTTTGGCCTTAAATACTGTTTTAACTGTGCAAATCTTGAATACAAACCTGAAATCCTGGGATTGGGATTCCTGGGGCTGTGATTGAACTGTTCCATTTCACTTTTAAATGTGTTTTCTCTGGCAGGTTTGTTGATGATCTTTGAGGGGCTAGAAAGGCAGATTATTTTTTTTTCTCAGGGTTTTTATATACAGTTGTGGTTTGAGTGACTTTTTTGAGTATGACATCCTTTCTGTTTCATTTCAGAGCACTGTTTCTGCTAAGCAAGGGGATGGTAAGTTGAATGTACTTTTAAAATAAGCGATTTCCTTGTTTAACTGGCTTAATGGAAGTTACAGAGCGATAGAACATAGAACATCAGTTATTTGTTTTAAGGTATTTTGCATGCTTATCTGTGCTTTATATATTCTGTTTGGTTTGTGGGAGCAAGCAAATTATTAAAATATATCTGGGATAAGCCTTAACTCTGCAGGATCCATGTGAAATTCTTCTGAATGGGTCTGGCTTTTTTTTTTTCTCCTTTATTAATTACGACGAATAATTTCCTGGAAGGAAGAAGGATAACTGCAGATTGTCCCTGGAGCACTGTAATTAGGGAGAGAAAGTACAGTCGTGTGAAAAGGCTGATGCTTTTGCAATAAGATGTTTTTGGGTCTGGTTTTGGTTTTCAATAACCCAATGTAGCTGGGGCTCTGCTGTGCTTCTCTGTTTAAAATGTTTTAGCAGCACCAAAATAGTGATTTTTTTTTTTTTTTTCTTTTCATTTACAGCTCCTTCTCATGGAACGGAAGCTGCAGGAGGTGCACCCTCTCCTTACTCTCTGCGGGCAGATAGTCGAGAACTGGCAAGGAAACCCCATCCAGAAGGAGTCGTTGCGTGTGTTCTTCCTGGTCCTGCAGGTCACGCACTACCTGGATGCGGGGCAGGTACGTCCCAGTTTCCCTGTGGTGAGAACTGGAGAAAAAGGAGCTAAATATTACACTGAGAGGGGATTTTGGGGGGATTTTTTTTTATTTGCTGCGCTGTGCTTTTTGTTAATGAAACTTTCTATAGATTTTAGTACAAATGAAATGCATGAAGAAGTTACATTTGTTTCTTCGTTCTTGAGGAAATGTCTACTGTGACGTGCTCATAACCATCGTTGGCCACTCTTGTTTCTATATGGCCTCTATATGGCAACTTCATGGCCTCGAGTTGCCCCAGGGGAGGCTCAGATTGGATATTAGGAAAAATTTTGACACGGAAAGGCTTATTAAGCCTTGGAATGGGCTGCCCAGGGAAGTGGTTGAGGCACCATCGCTGGAGGGATTTAAAAGCTGGGTTGACATTGTGCTTAGTGGCATGGTGTAGTGATGTTTTTTTATCAGTTAGGTTGATGGTTGGACTCGATGATCTTAAAGATCCCTTCCAACCCAGAAAGTTCTGTGATTCTATGATTCTGTATCAACGTTGGTGGAGATAACAGGCTTTGGCTATAATTTTGAAAAGCATTTTGAGTGTCTGTTGGTCGTATTTGCAAATTTGAAGAGCTTGTCGTTAATCCTGGAACTGGGCCTAAAGTAGTGACTGTTCTGTCGTGCTGATTTATGCACGAGCTGGTTTCCTGAACGTGGGGAATTTTTTACTGCCCGGTGAGTTTTCCCACTGAAGTTGAAGTTCAGGCATCTGGGTGGCAGCGGCGGCGATGGCTGATGGGGATGGTTTTCCGCAGGTGAAGAGCGTGAAGCCGTGCCTGAAGCAGCTCCAGCAGTGCATCCAGACCATCTCCACCCTGCACGACGATGAAATCCTGCCCAGCAACCCCGCCGATCTCTTCCACTGGCTGCCCAAGGAGCACATGTGTGTCCTCGTCTACTTGGTGAGGAGCTCTTTTTCGCTTGGCGTGTAGCGCTAATTAATGAGGAATTGGTTAAAAAAAAAAAAATAAAATCACTAGGAGCCAGCAGCCGTGGATTCTGCAGAGCATATGCTGCTTTACGTTACGCTGACAGTTTAATTCTGCCACAGCATCTGTGAGACTGTTGCTTTCGGTGATGTCAGTGTTTGAAGAGACTCTGCGAGAAGTCGGGAAACTGGAATGTAACTTATTCAGATCCGAGCCAAACGGCATCGGATTAACTCCTGCCAAGGGCCGTGTTGCCGTGTTTTTACCAACAAGAGTGACTTCAAAGTCTTGAAACCAGTTGCCCCGCTTCTTGAATGTGATTATACTCCTAAATGATGTCAAAAGTTAGTTCAGAAGGCTGGGAGCTGAGGAATTGTGTGAAATCCCAGCCCTTTCCTCTCTGCAAAGATAATTTTCTCTAATAATTTCCCGGCAGGTGACGGTGATGCATTCCATGCAAGCAGGATACCTGGAGAAGGCTCAGAAGTACACAGACAAAGCCCTCATGCAGCTGGAGAAGCTAAAAAGTAAGGCTAAGGATTATCGTTTTGCTTACGCTGCAAGATTCCATTCCTTCTTGCTAATTTAAATTAAAAATACAAACCCAAACCACATCAACCTTATTTGGCTCCCTGGGACTGCCTGCTCAGTCTGCTCCTGCTGCAGGAGTGGTTTGGGCTGGAAGGGTCCTTAAAGATCATCTTGTTCTAACCCCAACTTCTCTCTGTTTTAAAACTGGAGAGTTACTCTACAGAAATCAAGTTTTAGGGAGTTTTTATTGTAACTCAGTGAATTGGGCTGTAAATACAGGTGTTTTCATGCTGCCTTTCTGATTGTCCACACATTTGGTTTTCCAAACTTTTGATTCTCTAACATAAGCATGTTTTTCCTTAACTGATGTGTAGACCTCAGCTCCTGACAATTCAGGCATCATAGTTTTGGTGGAGTTTGGGGTTTTTTTGGTTTGTTTTTTTGATTTTAAACCTGTGCCCCCCTCCCCATGGTGTTTGGCAGAGGAGCTGGGCAGGCCACTGACTCGTCCGACACCGGTTGATCCAGCCAAAGCCATCACTCTCTAGATTTCCACAGAGAAATCTCTATGTTGAACTCTTCCTGGAGCTCCTGGGGTTGCAGAAGCTGCTGGGCACAGGGGGGACTTCGTGGTTGGGACGTTTGTGTTGCCTTCACATCACTTACTGAATTATTTCCCCCCTCCAGTGCTGGACTGCAGTCCTATCCTGTCATCTTTCCAAGTGATTTTGTTGGAACACATCATCATGTGCCGGCTCGTAACAGGACACAAAGCCACAGCGTTGCAGGAGGTAAAAAATAAAAATAAAAAATGGGGTTTCAGTCATTTTATTTGGTTGGGGATTTCTGCAGTCATGGCTTATAACACGAGAATTGGAGTTTTGAGGAAGATCCTCAGGCTGAGATGGGGATCGCAGCAGAGCTGGCTGCTGGAACGAACTGATATATGTCAGTATAACAGATGTGTGCAGGGTGCTGCGGCTCTGAAGCTGTGGAATTGGCATCCTCTTAAATATTTTAATTAAGAACACTTTGGAGTTGCTCCCTGAGTCAACAATAATTGGTCAGGGGGTTAAATGGACACCTCCCTGACCACACTTCGCAGTCTGACACTGGTGTCTTTTTCCTCTCCCTCAAATTCATGGCTTTAAACTCTTCCTGTCTCTGTTCTCTCTTGTCCCAATGTTTCTTGTTTTTTAAGGTTTCCTGCCTTTCTGTCCTTTCCTCCTTATAGTTTGGGGGGAAGGAAGAGGGCGACGGTGTTCTCTAATGCAAGGAAGACCCGTGCTTTTTTTCCATTCTCCCAGTCATTTTTAATTCCAGTCCATCCAGCCCGTATTTATAGGACGTGCTGACATACCTCAGCCTTTTTGTGAACGGACTCAGGGAGTCGGGGGAGATTTAGCCCCCCCACCCTAAAAGAATAGTCACCGCTTCTGGCTCCTAAAATTCCTCACGAGCACGTTCCCCCCGGGGAAGAGTTTTTGATTCCCTTTTTCCCGTTCTGTGCCAACCTGAATTCTGAGCGTGTCAGAAGAGATCTGGGACTCTGCGCTTTGCAGGTGGTGCCACCATATGGTGGAGCTGCTGCAAAGCAAATGATTCCAAACCAGTTTGAGCGTGAGTTTGTGTGGGAGGAGTGTGTTGGGAGCAGCGTCTGTGCCTTGGCTTCGGGCAGGTCCAGCCTCCGCTGTCACCTCCCAGCATAAACCAGTCACCGAAACGCACTGGGTGACGTTTGTGACGCCAGTAGATGGAAGATAAAAAAAAAAAAGTATCTTAAAATAATTTTTTTTGTTTTTTTTAACAGATTTCACAAGTCTGTCAGCTCTGCCAGCAGTCCCCCAGGCTCTTCTCCAACCACGCTGCGCAGCTGCACACGCTATTAGTAAGTCTTTGGGATTAGGAATAAACTTTGGAGCCTTCGGAAGACCCCGATGAGCGGGGAGTGACGCAGATGGGGGAGATTTCCCGCTGGGTAACAGGGCCTGTGTTACCGACCGACAGCCCTGCTCTTACTGAAGCCTGTCAAAGGTTTAAATCCCTTTTAAAATTAAGTGACACGTAGCACAATATGCTATTTACACAAGGAAAATACATGAGATTTCTACTGCACACCTTGGAGAGAGTGTGGTGTGGGACCTGCGTAAGGAAGAGAACTTATATAGCATTGCTCTTTGGGATTTATAAGAAATTAAGAGGGGGTTTTAGATAAACAGGGTGCTTTTTACAGGAGCATGTTATTTTGAAGGACTTGATGTAGAAATTGTTTATTTTTCCCAGAGCTGAGCAAAAGTAAGACTTGCTGGTTACTGTTTTTCTTGCTAATTGTGAGATTTCTGTGGTTTTGTGCATGCCTTTCTTCGCTTCTCAGCTCGCTATAATTATGCCTTACCTTAGAAATACCATGTTTTCTTGTAGGGGCTCTACTGTATTTCTGTTAATTGCATGGACAACGCAGAAGCACAATTTACTACAGCACTGAGGGTAAGATTTTTCTTCCCAAACTATTTACTGTGGACATTCGAGGTGGGAATGGGCTCATTGCAGTCGTTGTGTGGGTCACTCAACAGCTGAGGCTGGAAGGGAAATGGGGAAATCATCCATATTAGTTGCATTAGTTCATATTTTTTTCTGTGCTGATCACAGTTTGGGTCAGGAGGATTTATTAATAGCAAAATAAAGGATGCCCCATCTGTGATTTATAAGAGCTGAGCAAATTCTGGGCTAGATGCTGAAGGATTTTACTGTGCCATTGGTATTTTGGTTCTTTTTAGCTCACTACACATCAGGAGCTGTGGGCATTTATCGTGACAAACCTGGCCAGCGTGTACATCAGGGAAGGCAACCGGCATCAAGAGGTGAGCTCCTTTCTGACTCTCCTAAAAATCAGAGCTTTCTCGGGGAGAAAACTCCTGCTGTGCTTGAATTACTCTTTTTTTCCTGAGTATTTTTTGCAAAGCGGTGCCTTGTCTGGCAGCCCAGGCGACTCCTTAATTAGGGTAGTGTCAATTAATGGTAAATAACCAGAGGTGGGAGCTGGTCTGACTGCAGCGCGGGTGTGGATCGTACAGAGAATTCTCTGCAGCCCTGGGAGGGCAGAATTCCCAGTGGGAAGTGTTAATATGAAATGTTAATGTGCAGTATTAATGGGAAAATTTAAGTGTGTGCCTTATTTCAGTGAGTTTTCAGAGCTGAGCTTGGAGGTTTCTTGTGCAGAGGCTGTAAATGAACTTTTTTCACCAAGCGCACAGTATTTTGTCAAAAAGCATAGAGAGCAAAAAAAAATTAAATAAATAAAGTTGCCTGCTTGATTTTGCTTAGTTGATTTCTGGTCTTAATTAACTAGCTAATCTGATGCAGTGTTCATTTGGGTCTCAAACAGCAGCTGGCTTGGATACAGCGGCTGAAAGTTTTCTGAAGAAACATTAACGTTGTATAGAAAGTTCTATAAAGTCTGAGGATGCATGTTTTGTATAAAATGTGATTTTTAAGATCAAAATGGGGAGGAAAACTCCTAATATTGGAACATTTTGTGCTATGATTTAACCAGCACAAGTAAATTTGGGTGAGTTAGTGGTGACTTGCACCAGTTTGGTTTGATGGGCATTTCCTGTAAAAGCACTTGCTGTCAGTACTGTAAGCCTTTATTTGGGAGAAATGCTGATTATCTTCCCTTTTTTTCCTCCCACTTTGTAGCTTTACAGCTTATTGGAAAGGATAAATCCGGACCATAATTTCCCTGTGAGGTGAGAATTCCAGAAACTATTGCCGTGCCGGTGTCGTGGTGGGGATGGTAACACTGGGGTTTAAAAAAAACCGGCTTTTTAAAAAAAAGAAAACAAAATAATCAACTTCTTTGCGAGGCAGAAAGTTCTGACCAGGCGTTAAATGTAGCGTTTTGTTTGGAGAGTTGATTATTGGGCAAATTCCTAGAAATCTTGTCTGTAACACGCGTGGTCCCTGCGCGATGCCGGGATTTCAATGCCCTGCTTTGTCCGTAGCTCCCACTGCCTTCGAGCGGCCGCTTTCTACATCCGAGGCCTGTTCTCCTTCTTTCAAGGAAGATACAACGAGGCCAAGTGAGTACAAATCACTGCGCTTGGAAAAGTTGGGAGGGGAGGAAAACCGGAGATGCTAAATCAAGCTTTTTAAGAGAAAAATGAAACCCCCGAGGCCTTGCTTTCAAACCAGCTCTTTTCCCCATGGATTCGCTCAACCTTCTGTTTTACTTGAGGGGGGAAAATACCAGGAAGCTGCTGGGTTTGGATCTCTTTAGTTGTGAGTAAGAACAGCAGCGATGGTCGTGCCTCTGCAGAGCACTGTGCATCGAAACAAAAGCCTTTCAAAGCTCCATTCTAGGCATTTTTGCTGAATAAAAGCTGAGGTTTGGCAATGAAGTGCTTTGTTTAAAGGTCACCTGCAGCTCACGTCTATTCCCGAGCGCTAATATTTGCCAGTTGGATTAATTCGCTTCTTAGTGATGTTTCTCATGCTGGAGGGAAAGTGAGAGTTTTTAAAACACTTTTTATTTTTGCTGGTTTGGTAGGCGATTTTTGCGAGAGACGCTGAAAATGTCAAATGCTGAAGACTTGAATCGATTGACGGCGTGTTCTCTCGTGCTCCTGGGTCACATATTCTATGTGTTGGGGAATCACAGGGTAAGTCTTCACCAGGGGGACCGTGTCCGACATGGGATTTGCCAAAGAAAAAAAAGCAGGACATTTGGGGAAATGAATCTTATTTTAAGAACGCTTGTTTAAGGATATCCCACTAAAAGTTGTCACCTTATTGACTTGAGGAGTTGTGCAGCTCTAATTTGCGTGTTTAATAACACTTCCACAAAGTGGTGGTGTTTGAATTCTGTTCTAGATGTGTATTTCTGTAATGTCTGAGATTACTTTAAAAAAAAAAAAAAGGAGCTGAATAAAGAACAAATCACATCATTCAACTGGATTGTTTGGGAAGGAATTGTGGGCACAAGCTCCTAAATTCTCACCGTATGAAATATTTCCATTGTCTTGCCCAACAGAACCAACATAATTCCTGGGATGGAGCAAAATTCTGTGCAGCTTTAGATGAAGTTTGGGTTATTGTCCCATTAAGCTCTTCCCCTCATTGCCTAAAACAGGGCGGCAATTAAAGTAGATGAATTTTTCATCCCAAATTTAATATCTCTATTTAATGTGTATTTGCAAGGGATGGGAATATTAATTTTTATGTTGATATCAGGGGGAAAAAATATTAATTTTACGTTGATATCTGCCCTTCACCAGGAAAGTAATAACATGGTGGTACCGGCCATGCAGCTCGCGAGCAAGATCCCAGACATGTCTGTGCAGCTCTGGTCCTCGGCTCTGCTGAGAGGTGAGTGAGGAAATGGTCTGGTTCTTAAAAAAACAGCAAAAAGCCTTTTGTGACCAACTGGTGGTTGAGAGGGGCAAGTGTCAGGTCCTGCACCTGGGGAGAAATAACCCCCTGCACCAGGACAGGTTGGGGGTGACCTGCTGGAGAGCAGCTCTGAGGAGAAAGATCTGGGAATCCTGGTGGCCAACAGGGTGACCATGAGCCAGCAATGGGCCCTGTTGGCCAAGAAGGCCAAGGGCATCCTGGGGGGCATCAGGAAGAGTGTGGCCAGCAGGTGGGGGGAGGTCACCCTGTCCCTCTGCTCTGCCCTGGGGAGGAACCATCTGGAGCACTGGGACCAGTTCTGGGCTCCCCAGTTCCAGAAGGACAGGGAACTGCTGGGGAGGGGACAGCAGAGGGCTATGAAGATGCTGAGGGGTCTGGAGCACCTCTCCTATGAGGAAAGACTGAGGGACTTGGGTCTGGAGAAGAGAAGGCTGAGGGGGGATCTGATCAATGCTTATACTTCAAGGGTGGGTGTCAGGAGGATGGGGCTGGTCTTTTCTCAGTGGTGCCCAGGGACAGGACACGCACAAACTTGAATATAAGAAGTTCCACCTAAACATGAGGAGGAACTTCTTTGCTGTGAGGGTGGCAGAGCCCTGGC
>JAOQGL010000014.1:4245797-4262633 GCA_027564165.1 Gallinago nigripennis | reverse complement strand
AAGGCCCGGAGGGAATTGGGCCTGAGGAAGAGCGGGGTTGGGAGGGGCGCCCAGAGAACGGAGGGGGGAGATGTGTGAGGGGAAAGGAGGGGGGGGGGAGTGTGTGTGTAAAGGGGGGGGGGGGAGTGTTTTAAAAAAAAAAAATAAAAAAATAAAGGGTTAGGGAAGTAGCCGGGGAGGGTGGGCAAGGCTGAGGGGGTGCCAGGGAGGAGCGAAGAGTGCATCCTGGGAGTTGCCCGATAGGCACAGCTACCAGAGCATGTCAGCAAAGCCAGATTATTAGTCCCAGAGACTTGGGAAGGCGGGGGGGGAGGGGAAGTGGGGGGAGGGGAGGGAACTACCGATGCTAAAGATGGGGCATCCGGGACAAAAAAAAAAAAAAAAAACGAAAAAAAAAAAACCAACAAACCCAACAACACAAAAACCCAACAAGTAAAACTTGGGGACCACCCGGGCCGGGCTGGGTGTAGCCGGCTCCGGAGCAGGCCCCGGGGAGAGGCCGGCGGCTGGAGAGGGAAGGTGGTGCCAGGGAGACCAGGGAGAGTGAGGATTTTTTTTTGGGGGAGAGGAAGGTACCAGGAATCCTGAGAGAAGCCCCAGTGGTGTTCGCTCTGTGTGTGTTGAGGGGGGGAACCCCCCCCCCCCAGACGCCCCACCGGTGAGAGAAAGTGTCACTGGGGCGATGGGCAAAGTTCTGTCCCGGGGCAGCAAAAAACAACAAGAAAAAAAACAACAAAAAACCCACCCTAAAAAAACCTAAAAAAAAAAAATGGAGGGTCTGGCGTGGGTGAGGCATCCCTGGGAAGAAAGGGTGAAGGCAGGCAGGGTGAGGCCACTGACGGAGGGGACCTGCTCAGCAGGAACAAAAAAACTGGTTGCTTGCTGGAGAGTGCCAGATGGGTTGAATTCACGACAGGACTTAAGATGGAGGTGTTTTGTGGGGCTGATGCCAAAGAGGAGTCCCCGTCCCCCCCTCTGCCGAGATGCGCGGAGGTTGTGCGCGCGCGAAGGTTGAAAACTGGGCTCCTTTTCACAAATTTGAAAAACCCCACTGTTGCGTTCGCCTCGACCACTTTTTCTTTCTCTGGCAGCGTTCTATCTGTGTATTACTATTTACTACTTTTTTTTTTTTTTTTTGGTGTTGGGGGATTTAGTTTGTACGCAAGACAAGCTCTATTCAAAATAAAGTTATATCCTGTCTGTGGTCTGCCACCTTCTCCTCGCCCCCAGCTATCTGCCATGTTTCACAGAACCTATCTAGAGGGCTTCTTGAAAATCTCATTCATTATTAGTTTTCTATCTGTCTACCACTTTTTTCCCCCGTGTTTGTGATAAGTGTGGTGAAAAGCTAGAGAGAGTATCAGGGACTGTATATACGAGCTGTGTACGCTGTGGCAGTTGCTATAGGTAAGAGAATATTGTCAGTTTTTAAGTATTTAGAAGTAACTAACTTCACAAATTTTGACTCTTCACAGCATTTTAGCAGCAAATTCCAAACTGAAAAAAAAAAAGTGTCAGGGGAAAAAAAAGCTTTTCTTTTGGCTTTAACTTGAGAAAGATCCTTAAATATAACTCCTGAACAACTTAGAAATTGGGGGTACAAGTATTTATTCAAACTGGCTGAGTTCAAAGCACTATTAAAGGCAAAGAAAACTGTGGAAAGTACTTTGGTATTTTTCATAACTGTCCCAAGCACAAAGTTTTAGGAAAGAAAACTTGTCTTTTTACTGGGCAGTTTTCTTTTAAGCCGCAGATTGAGTTTTTCTTCTAATCTCAATTTCAGTAGGACAGATGACTTCTTTTTTTCCAGACCTTCTCAAGAGTTTAATGACACATCTTACATGAACCTGAGTACGCAAACTGTACAAACAGTGCTCGATCTTCCAGAGAGTGAACCAGATGATGTTATCACACAAATAGAGCTGAAATTCCGGCTGGGTACCAGTGGTCCCGAAATCCTGCTGGCCCATGGGCTACTGTCTGAAGGAAGCAAAATGCCACAGGCTGTTTCGTGTCTCCAGTTGGCTTCATTTTAAACATCTTAATTTCCTGTGTCTGTGAGCAATTTCACAGGGTCTTGCAGGAGGAAACTTTGTCTATAAGCCATGAGTAGGGGACCGCAAATAACAAAATTTTGTTTAAAAAAAAGTACACAAACACCCTAAATTTGCTTTTGAAAGCTGCTTGAAGAATGTGAATTAGCTTTCATCCAAAGTTAATTATCCAGCTTCCATCATCGCAGACTTAAGTGCTTGAAGGATGCTGCGTACGAGGCAGAGCCACTGAACATTAACTTTTTTGCACCAAAAAATAAAAGGCCATTGGTAGGTTTAGGTGTAACTGAATGTCTCTTATCTCAAGAAGAGTTCAGCTGTTTGGGCCAAAGGGAGGTTTTCACCCCAGTATCTTAAACTTGAATTGGGGAGTCTGTGGAGTCGCAGGAGAAACTGGCTTGTACGTTGTCACAGTTTCCCAAAGGCAGGTGGGGGATTTAAAAGTAATAGTGGTGACTTATTCAACGGGTCACAGCCACACTTCTAGCAGCGCTCCCAAGGGAACAGCGGAGACAGCCCTAAAATGTTTCCTGGTAGTAGTGTAATGCTGCGGAATGAGGATTTGGAGCATTTTTACTGCCAAGGCCAGAACGAGCTGGAACAGTGAATTACAAATTACGGTTTTCAAAACATCTGGCCCACTTGCATCCCTTGACATAGACATTTCCACTCGAGGAACTGAGTGGTACCAATGGGCCACTGCCACAATCTGAATAGATCTCTATGAAATATCTCTGTTTCTTGCTCAGAAAAGAACTTTCCAGGAAAACGTATATTCTGGCTTGCTGGTCGTGTCCCCCGTTCCTCGCAGAACGCTGGGGTTCCATCTCACCTACATTTTGGGGCTGACTCAGAGTATCTAGCTTCACAATTTTGGTGTGCAACCAAAAATATCAATGGATGTTGCAGCCAAGGAACAATGAGAGAAGACATACTATAAGAATACCCCTTTGCTGACTAATTCCCATGTAAGTTCTTGGAATCCTTACCGGTGCTGTTACCAGCCCAGGTCTGTAAACTGCAGCTGTTGGAGCTGCCATACTATGTCCATACGGGTGGGCTGGCTGTTGAAGGGCACCTGAGAGCATCTCCAGAAGCCAGCAGTCATATCTGTTTGGTTGGTTACCTGTAGAGATGCCATGTGTTACTTTTAGAATGGGATAATAAATATTTTTTACCCAATTAGAATAATCCAACCAAATCCATTGACCCATCTTAATCACAGGAGAAAATGCTGCTCTAGGTCCTCAGTAGAGTTAGAGGAGAAAGCTTACAAACGTGGAGAGGAGGACAAGAATTCCCATTGTATGACTGCATCCTCCCTGCCTTTTCACTTTGAGTCGTTACTTTTAATCAAATAAGTTTCTAGATTTGCAAAATAAGCAAATTGGTGCTAGTTGTGAAGAGTATGAGGTTGAGCGACCTGGTCTGATGGGAGGTGTCCCTGCCCAGGGCAGGGGGGTTGGAACTCCATGATCTTTAAGGTCCCTTCCAACCCAAACCATTCTGTGATTCTATGAATGTGGAAATCACCATTTCCCTGGAGCTGGGTACGTGGACGTGCCATGGCCACCTGTGAGTTGTTGTGTCTTTATTGCAGTTTCATTTTATGATGGGTTCCTTGTGCCAGCCGTGACATCACTTCACCCTGTGGCTTCCGTGGCTGAGAGTAGATCCTTTCCTTGCTGCAAGTGAATAATCGGGGTGGCAGTGAAAAGCTGCAATATTGGAACCATACCTGCAGTGTTGGCTTTTTGGTTGCCTGGCACAGGAAACCAGTGGCCTTAGACTCTTAAGAGGTACTTTCAGGATTTTTCCATCTTTTTCCTGGTTTTGCCAGCCGTGGCAGCTTTCTCTTTGCTAGAAAACTCCATCTTCTAATCCACTGCCCTTACTAATAGCCTCTTACAAATTAGTTAAGCTTATACAGCTGAACCCGCTTGCCCAGCTGGTGGGATGTGGAAGGTCCAAGGAGGCTGGAGACAATGAGAGGAGGATGGTTGGCATTTGGTGACAGCATCTGGGCTTTGGGTCCCACGGACCCTGATCAAACACCTTCATGGTTGGGGAACCTTTGCTTGGTTTAGCCCGTTGTTACCAGAACATAAGAGACTTGCCATCGTGACTGCCAGTATAAAATCAAGTAGGGGTTTTTTTTTTTCCTAGCTATTAAATTTCACCCATTTTTCAATGTATGTGCAATATGATTACCGATAAACTGCAAAGCATTATATTTTTACTTTATAGATGAGTATCTCCAAAGAGCATCTGAGCCCAAATACAGTTGCCTTGGCTCCTGTGTGCAGACCAGTTACACCATCCTTCAACAATTGATTTATATAACTGAAATAGCTAGGGAAGTGAGAAATTTCCTTCCTCTTAGGATACAATGCCAAGGATGTCAAATCTCCAGAGAGCTTGATGATAAGAACTGGGCTGTCCTTTTTTTGCAGTTATTAAACAAGTATCTGATTAGAACAGTGAAACCTTTTTTTTTTTTTCCTGAGAGCCATCTCTTGGCAGGGCCTTGGGAGCAGCACGTAACCAGGAGCAGTATCTGGTGCCTGCGAGGGAATACTCCCCCATGGCCTTTACTCGGTAGGATTATTTGGTTTTGTTGTCCAGGATGGATTTCAGATTGGAAAACAGCTCTCCAAAGTTTGCCTCTTGGCGCAAGGAAGTGTTCTTCTCTTCTTCCTCAACTGATTCTTGTTCCTGTTGAGCAGCCTGTGTTTTATAACATAAAGACTAGGGGTATTTTGTACCGTAAAGACTCCATATGCAATTTGTGAGGTACTTCGAAAGCACAGGAGTATTTTGGAAGAAGAAAAACCCCAATCTTGGTCTTCCAATAAAAGCTCTATGTTAATTCTGGGAGGGTGGTCTCAGCAGAGCGTTCCGAGATTTATGCTTCAGGAGTTCTGTAAACTCTTAAGCAAGAACCCCTGGTTGCTTTATGAATGCCTTTCCCTTGAAATTGGCCTTAAAAAAAATAAGACCAGTAATGACTGAACCCATCAATCCTAAATTTAGAAATGAATCTAATTTATAAGCCTCGCTTTTCAGCAGGAAAGCAGGTTATGGAACTGACCTAGTATAGTGCTGTTGGGGGAAGAGAGGCGATTCATAGAACTGAAGTTAGAACGAGCAGGGGGTTAGGGGAAAAGACTGGCTTTTTAACGTGCTGATAATAAACATCTTACTACCAGAAGGAACAATGTTAATAAATGTTTATAGTAAACATGGTATAAGGCTCTCCTAGTCCTCGTGAAAATACAGAGGTTTTCAATACGCAGCATTCTCCAATAACAAGCTGGTGGACTTTATTTAGATCAGTAAAACCTGGCTGTTCTGTAAAATAAAACCTCTGCTTTCTCAGACCTTTGGCTTTACCTGACTGTGTATTGCTGGTAACATCACTTCATGGTAAGGCTCTCTTGGCATCTTGCAAATACACAGCCAAGTCCTTGAGAATTCCAGGTAACAAAGGACCTCCGAGTATTCATCTTTTAAAAATAACAACATGAGTTATAGCAAACTGAGGTCACGTTGAACTGTCAAACTTCTGTTCGCCTCTGAAAGTTTACACCAAAGTTGTTTGAGGGGTACAGAAAACTTGCTTGCTTAGGCTTGATCTGATAAAAATTGTAATAAATTTAATTACAACTAAGGAGGTGATTAGGTAGAGAAATGGCGCGATTGTCTTTGGGTGCAATGCAAGTTTCAGTGCAATGCTGATCCCTGGGTGGATGCTTGAGAAACCAGGAACAACTGGGCACTCCCTATCACAACTGTAAGGAAAATACTCAATTTTATTGAAGGGACAGTACTCTGCATGTGGTTTTGCTCAAAGTTCCTACTTTTTGCTCTTTATCTACCTTTTATTGCAGTCACTTTTAAACCAGGATTGTACTAAGTTCATTTCATCTCTGTTGCAAGATTTCAGTTCTCTGCCTGGCTCCCTCCAAGGCTACCTCGGTTTTGGTGCTGGAGATAATTGGTGTGCTAAGGTTAATCACAGTCTGAAATTTAACCTCTATGCTTTTGTCTGTAGCTCACCAGGAGCCCCACTCTTTGGGGCAAGAAGGGCTTTCAGTAAAAAAAACAACAAAACCAACAAATAGTTAAGACTGAAGTTAATTCAGTGAAAAGATGATTTTGTACACAGCCAGCCTCAGTGTTCATACACGGTATGGGTTTTAGCAACAGGGAGAGCGTGAATCATGTGCCTGTCTGCATATTTAAAGAAATCTAAAAAGTAATCTGACAATGTTTTGGAGGATCCTATATCTATTTTCATCAAAACTATATCACTGGAAACAGAAGGTCTTGCATAGGCAGAACTTATAATTAATACCAAATAGGTTCCATCAACTCTTTATTTCTCAGTTACTCCATCCTTAAGCATCTTTAGCCAGAACTCGTCTGATAAACCACAGAGAACTGTCGGTGTCGGGGCATCCATACAGACAGATCCCTGATTGTGCGAGCGTTAATCTCCGTTAGGAATCTCGCCTGATGCTGGATTGACAGAATAAACTACTGGGAATTGCTCAAATACCTCTGTGGAATTTAGGTGGAGTTCTCCAGGCTGCAACTACAAACCCGTTTGCCCTTGTGACAGACATTCCCTACACGCTCTGAAACCCTTAGTTTGCGGGGTCTGAACTGTAAAAACAAATCCTTCCTGAATCGGGCTTTTCTGTGTCCAGTTTGCCAACTGGTAAACACCGGCTGGGGGGGAGGTGGTGTTCAAATCTGATTAATAACCATGCATTATTAACAGTGACAACCCAGAGTCAGTAACGACCACCTCCTGCTTCCAAGACACTTTGGTGGATAAACATAAACCCTACTTGAAAATACTTTTTGGACCCTTTCAGGGTTAAGGTGGATAACCTGAAAATTCACAGCTCAGGTGAGCAGCACAGGCTGGCTTTCAAAAATCACAATCTTTGGTACAGGTTCCACAAACCAGCAGCAGAGCCCCGTGCAGGTGAGGGGGAGAGAGCAAAGATTTCACCATGGCATCTAGGACTTAATCTCCTGGAGAGAGGAACCATTTCAGCCCAAAGCATACCAGTCAGCTTAACTGGTCCCCTCAAGGATAAAAGCTGGTTTTCTAGAAAGTGGGGTAGCCCAAATAGAGCTTTTGGTCTGTTCTGCTCCACACTTGGGAGAAACTGTCAATTACTGAGGTCGTGCTTATATTTCCCCCATTACCTCTAATTTCGAGGCCGGTAACGACCAAAACACTGGAGAAAATGTCATGTACGTTTTAATTCTACGAGCACTTCCTAAGAAAGGTGCATCAACTCTTCTTTTCTCCCACCTTCATGGCTGAGGGTTTCAGAGTATTGGACATGGATGGACACGGACACTTGTGTGAATTAGGAATTTAAACATTTTTTAATCAGGAGTCAACAGAAAAAAAAATATACACAACTGGAAGTGTGCATTATTGCACTTAGGAAGCCAATTGTTCTTAAAATTAATAGCACAGGGGGTCCTGTAGCACTGGGAGAGCCCCCACCCTGAGGAGCTTACCAGTTAGGGGTGGCAATATCCAGTCTATGTGTGTAAGGGGGGGAGGAAATTAGCAGCTAATAATAAAACTATCTGGTTGTGTGTGCGGAGCATGGCACAACCCTGTTTTCATTTAAAAGGGACGGGGTTAAGTGGTGAGCAGTGCCAGCTGAAGGAGAACAAGCCGCTGCTGGGTCGCAGACCCCTCGGGAGCAGATTCCCCCGGTGCTGGGCAGCCCTAAGTCTGGTCTGGGAAGGGATTCCACGCTGGAGAGGGGGCTGGCGGAGTGAGCCTTATCTCTTGCACAAAATGATAAAACCAGTGAGGTCCGTGAGGGCTCCTGGTCTTCTTTTGGTGGATCGTGCTTAGAGGCTGCAGAGGAGACGGGTAAAAACAGATGGAAAAAATTCTGGGGGAATATTCAGTGATTGATACAGTCGGTGGGGAGGGAGTCCTGTAGGTGTACAGGTCTCTGTCGGTGTGCACCCACTGATTCGAGTTCTTGCTTCTCCTCCCGGCACCGTCCGTGGCGTTAAAACTTAACAGAAAGTCAAGTTACAGGGGAGCTCTGTAGAGTTCTCTGCACCCAGTTAATGCTTCTATTAATCAGGGTCAAGTACTGATGAGCCACGTGACAACCATCAGTAAACAAGCAAGAGGTGCTTGTTTACAGCCATTCCCTCCCATAAATGGCTCCCTGGGTCTGACTCACTCTTTGCCAGCAAAGCATTCATGTCCCAAGCTGCAGATGACAAGAGGGAGCGATCTGAGACGGGCCGGTGGTGGTGGACCAGCATTGAGGAGGTTGAGATGTCCTCTGGCAGATCTTTAAATAACAGCAACGCCGGGTGAACTTTGTTCTCTTCCCACTTCCGAGCACAATCGATAGTCCATGAAGCGCTTGTTGAATTGGAGCAAAGCTCCCAATATATCCTCTTCCAACCATAAAAGTGCTTATTAGAGAGAGGGTCAGATAATATCACGCTTCTCGGGACAGCAATATCTGCGTACGTCCGCCGCTTTCCCCATTTCCTCAATAACTTACTGATCTTTAATTTCTCTCTGCTCCAGAAAGATTAATTTTCATTTCTATTGAGGGGCAGTCACCTCACTGCTTAGATCCCGGAATCTTGACTGGTTCCCATCTCGCGTCCTGCTTTGCTGCAGTTATTCCCAGTGGGTGGGAGACAGACAAACAGGTCATAGAGCGACCCTCGAGCGTCTCAGGTTCTTCTTGTCAAAAGGCACCAGTTTACCAGCACATCCCAGTCCTGAACTTCTTACCCGAAATTCTGTCTGGAGCAGCTGGTGGGAGCCGCAGCTTGCACTTGCGTGGAAATAGTTTCCCCAGACAATAAGTGAAGGACCATCTCTTGGTCTCAAGCCTATGGAATTTCTTTCATTCTTAGCATAAGCCATCTTAAAATTAAGATTTTCAGTACTGTTACAGCAACGCTTGCAGTTTCATCCTTTTTTCCCCCTTTAACTATTAAAGGATGTAGCCTTTTAATTCCAAACTTGTGATGTGAAAGATAAAAAATCCCATCCTTTACAAGGATGTTGGGGTTTGTTTTAAAAAAAAGAAAAGTGTTGTGTTGTGCCCGTGTCAGACTCCAGGCCAACACACGCTCATCAGCCACCCCCTTCTTATTCAGAAGATAAACCCTGGTCCATCTCCCGTGGGGTGGGAACGAGGTGGAAGCCACCCAGCTGAAGCAGCATCAGAAGGATCTGTGCTCCTGACTTGTGGGTCCTCCAGACCATCACCCCTCTTCGGGGTGGCGTTCTCTGCCTTTACCAAGACACGTATCGGCTACTGAGCCCGAGAACTTGTTCAGCCTGTTCCGTGTGCCAATATTAGCATGTTCCCATGCGGCTTAACATCTGCCGGTGGTTGCAGGAAGATGACCAAGTCTAACAGATCTGGCTTGAGCTTGGCTTGTTCTCCTCTGACCTACATTCCCCCGCGCGCTGGGAAAAGGCTTCATCCCGTCCTTCCTTCTCCTTTAGGGGACACTAGAGAACGTGGCCTGAGTGGTTTGGGTTCTGGTCTCGCATCCCCATACCAAATCCTGCTGTTGTCGCAACAAAATTAAGGTATGCTATAGTGGGTGATATTGTTATGGAGACTATAGATAGTGTGGTATTAAAATACGCAGGATGGATGAAATATTTGGTCCATATCATCCATGGACTTCCCATTTGGCATGAGGGAAGTACCTTTGGAAGAACAACTTAAGAGTTGGACTCTGTGGGTCTGGCAAAATTTGGCTTCTGTGATGAGATGTTGAGCTTTACAGTAGAGTCCAGGGTAGGTAACGTCAGTTTTGGGTGTCAGAATGAGTTTTGATGCTGTTCTCTGGGTTTCTGCCACCTTCTTAAATGAAAATCTCGCCCAAGTGAGTGCTGGGGGGGCTGGAGGGGGGGGTTGGTTTCCTCTGGGGCCACCCACAGGTGGCTGGTCCAGGCATTGTGAGTGTCACCAAGCGATGCCCTCCCTCCCAACAGTGTCACCTCGGTGACACACCCAGGACGTGCCAGCTTTCCTTCTCCCATCTGACTGCGCTCTGCTCCGCGCTTAATTGGGGAGCTTTAATAAAGGCCCAGGTGAGAAACGGTGAGGTAATAATGGTCTGGTATTGCTTTACTGGGCATCGCTTGACTCGTAACGAGGGAAGGATTTGCAAAAGTTTAGCTGTTAAGGGCTTCCTTGCTTCTGAGCTATTGGATTTTAATTTAAACCTAGTATTTAATTTAGATTAAAATCCAATAATGTTAATATTATAATGTTGCCTGTTTTAATGCAAGTGCAGTATGGTGACGCCTGGTCCCTAACTATTTAGTTAGAAGGTAAAGGGTCCCAAAAATTCAGATTAAAAGTGCACTGACACTCGGCTGTGAAGATTTTAGGTGCTATTTTAAATAGGAGAGGGGACTGCTTTAATCGGATTTTAGCAATACTCTCGTTGGCAAATGCTCTTTACCTGGCAAAGGTGTTTATATATTAAAACAGGGATAAGGTACCACTTACTAATTGCTGTCTCAGGTGCCTGCTTTGCCTTGTTTGGACCTAAGTAGCTCCAGCTTTATTTTTTTTCTGAACACAAGATTTCCGTACCTCCAGAATTCCTCCCCAGACCCCAGCTCTTTGGGAGTCTGATAAATACAGGTAGATTGATTCAATTAGCTTTTTCCCTAATTTGCGGCAGTTTCCTAGGAACTTTTGCTCCCCGAAGCAGCTTGGGACAGGTTCCACTTCAGGACTTTTCCATAAAGGTGTTGGTGACCAAGCGATTTCATGGCACGGATGTGTTTCTAGGTGTGTGGGCTCGGGGTTTCTCCTGCTGATAGGGCCACCGACGGGCCACACTCCCGTGTCACGGCAGGAACATCACCTTGTGTCCCCATTAAATGGTGACAGCACCGATACACCTTCCAGGTGATGGAATTATTCACAGTCCCCCTTGATGCTGCGCTGGTACCGTCCCCCAGCAGCACCTTGCTGCGCCCCAGAGAGAAGCCAGGCTTCATTAAAAAAAAAAAAAAATTAAAAAAAATAAATAGCTGGTCTTAAACCACCCTTACTCTGGGTATTTTCTAAATAATCACCTCCTTTGGTGTTTTAGGTTAAGCAGGTGAAAGGAAAAGATCTGTGGCAGTGTTTCTGTGGGATCTGAGGAGCGTAGGTGGGTGGGTTGGATTTCTAAGCTCACACTGACCTGACCCCTAACTGCTAAAAATGAGTTTTTCCCAGGAATATTCTCATTAGGAGGGTCCGGGGGAGGGGGGGCTGCATTGGGGGTTTGCCCCCAGGTCCCACCGCTGGGTACTGGTGAGCAGGTGGGTGATGCTGGGGGGAGATCCCCTGCTGCTCCCCTGGAGAGGGCACCCGCAGCCTTTCAACAAGGGGTTGCCCATCATTTTTACTGTTAAAAAAACCCAATAATTGGCGAGACTGTGGGTGCTGGGATGGGTGCTGGGGTGGGTGCTGGGGTGACTGGGGGGCAAAGTGAGGGTGCAGAGGAGCGAGCCGGCGCTGTCGGGAACCCTTTGGGCTTGGATGCAGGGTGTGATTAGGGGGTGTAGCCCACCAAGAGGGGTCTCCATCCTTCCACAGCACCTATAAATGAACTTTCTGCCTTAGAATTAAGTCATCAAAGCTTGGAAAAAAAATAATAATGCTCCATTGCTAATTATTCTGCTTCTAAATCTCTTGTGTCAAGTATCACACCTGGTGAGGGGCTGGCAGAATATGGCTTTTGGGGTAGAAGTTCAGTTTCCCAAGCTCCTTGTGCCTTCCTTCCCGTTTTTTTAACTTTGTGCTTCAGCCAGGTTTTAGAAAACGTGTCAGAAACGGGACTTTGGAGCCAGAGGCTTCATCCTTTTTCTTGGGGGGGGGGGGAGCTTAAAGCCCTGCTGGAAGTCACTAACCTGAGGCTGCTGAGATGGGGGGACTTTGGAGCCAACAGAACACATCCAAAAAATAACCTGTCTCCAGAAATGTGGAGAACTGGGGAGATCTTATGTATCACTGACGTTAGTCCCCTGCGGAAAATCTAGAATTTGGCTCTTTTGGGTTATTTGTACCCCCCACCGGGAGGCAGATGTGCGGGGATCAGCCTGGTGGGAGCACTTAGAGCAGAGAAATGGGAGGGAGGGAAGGGAAGGGAACGGAACGGGCAGTTGGTTGGAAAAGCCCAGCAGAGATCTGCAAGGGTGTTGTACCCAAGGGATCCATCAAAATAATAATTTAAAAAAAAAGAAAAAAAAGAGGTTCAGAATAACTTCTGCCATCATTTTGGTCTAAAATAATTGACCTGCAGGATTTAAGATGCGGCAGACGGGGCTTCAGAAAGCCCCGCTGGAGTTTTCCGCAGGGAGCAGGGCAGGAGCGCTCGGTAAACGCCGCTTTCCCGTCCCGTCCCGTCCCGTCCCGTCCCGTCCCGTCCCGCAGCGGCTCTGCCGCGGTGCCGGTGCCGTTCCCCCCCCCCGCCCAGGGTCGGGAGCCGCGCTAAGAGTTGATTTTCCGAGTATTTACGGCTCTTTTCGGGGCTGCTCCCCGCCGACACACGGCGAGCTCTCGGTGGCCGCGGGGCGAGAGGGGGCAGAAAATAGCCATTTCTGGCGTTGGCTGTTTCGAACCTTTCTCTCCCCAATCCGCGGAGCGGCTCCGTCAGACTTTGCTGCCTTTTTGAGGCAGGTTTCCGAGACCAGGCAGGTTTCCGAGACTCGCCGGTAGCGCTGCCCGTAGGCACAGGCCGTCTGCCCCGAACCGCGCTCCCTTCCCGGTGGTCTCCCGGGGGGGGGGGACAACGGTGGGGGGGGGGGGGGGAAGGAAAACCGATAAGCGGCTCCCAAAACAGCCCCGTGCCAGCGGAGGTCCTGCCGCCATCACAATGCCCCGGGGGGGGGGGCACGGAGGCCGCCGCCGTTCCCTCCACGTGGCCCCCGGGCGCCGCAGCGGGGCCCGCGCCCCCCGCGGCAGCGGCGGTGGCGCCCCTGGCCCGCGCCCCGCAGCCAATGGGAGCCCTCCTACCATGTGCCGCGACCCCCTCCGGCCAATGGCGCCCCGGGTCACAGACCTGCTCCACCATTGCCCGGAAGCGGCGCCCGGGCCCCCCCTGCGCGGTGCGGGCGCTGCGGGCGCTGCCGCCGCCTCCTCCTTCTCCTCCTCCTCTTCCTCCTCCTCCTCCTCCTTGTCCCCGTCGTTCCCGTTCCCCTTCCCGGTCCCCGCAGGACGGGCCGCCCTAGTGTTGTCGGGGGCCCCGCCGCGCGCATGCTCCGCCGAGTGACGCCGCGACTCCATGTGTGAGAAGCGCATTATTTGGCAAGGGGGAGCCGCGGCGGAGGAGAGGATTAGCCCGGGGGTCCCTGGCGTGCGCGGAAAGATCAAAAAAAAAAAAAAAAAAAACACCACACCAAAAACGGGGGCGGCGAAGCACCGTGGGGAGAGAGAGAGAGGGGAAGGAGAGACCGGCAGCCGGCGAGAGGGACCGGCGGCGCTCGGATGCGCGGGGACCGGCGAGGAGGTACGGCGGCGTGTGAGTTCCCTGATTAAAAGTTGGGGTTTATTGTCTCGGAGGGGGTGGGGGTGGGGATGGGGGGGGTGGTAGGGTTATTTGTGCAAGGCAGCGGCCGGAGATGCGGGTGTTTCTCCCGGGGAAGTTCCGGGAGAGCTTGGCCGTGCGGGCACCGCCGGTAGCCCTGGCTTATCCCGGGGGGAAAAAAAAAAGTGCAAAGTCCCGCTGTGCGGGCACCGGGAAGGCTGGGCGATGGATGCCGGCCGGGGAGGGAGACGGTGCCTCTGCTGGGGGGGGAAAGGAGGGGGCAACGGGGGTCCCGGGGGGGCATCCTCGCCGGTAAACGAAAAGTTTGGCAGTGCGACTCCTCCCTCCCTCCTTCCCCCCCCCCAAAAAAAAAGCCACGGGGCCGGGTCGCCACCGGCTTTTGTTCGTGGCCGGGGGGGCCGGCAGCCTGCGAGGCGTTTCGTTTGTTTCGGAAAGTTGTTACGGGCTTTCCGCCGTGCCTGCTTCCTCTTCCTCCTCCTCCTCCTCCTCCGTCGCCGCCCGGGCCGGCTGGAGGGAGGGGAGGAGGGAGGGGGGGTGAGTTGAGATCGCCCCCGGTCCCCGTTGGTCGCCCCCGGTCCCCGTTGGTCACCCCCGGTCCCCGTTGGTCACCCCCCCCCCCAGCGCAGGGTGGGGGCGGTGGGACCGGCCCCGCGGGGGGGCGAGCGGCCCCCCCCTACCCACCCCCCCCCTCCGCCGCCCCGGGCAGCCCCCGCCGTGGCACGGCCCGGCTGGCGGCCAGGCTGCGGCCCGTGTCACAATAAGAGTCCCCGCCCGCCCTTCCCGCCGCTCAAGGTGCAGGCTCCCCCCCCCCCCCCGCACCACCACCCCCTGCCCGGCCACTTGCGGGGGTGGGGGGGTCGTGTCGGTACCGGGGGTGTGTGGAGGGGAGGTTCGCCGGGGACCCTCGGCCTCTCGGTTGGTGCACGTTGCCGGTGCCTGCGGGGGGGGGCACCGGGCAGGATTCGGCCCCGGCGCTGCCCGGTCGGGCTCCCGAGTGCCCGGGAATCGCCGCTGCCGGCGGTGGAGGAGGAGCCCGGGGCTCGGTGACCGAAACCCGCCGGGCATCCCTTCCTGCTTCGGAACGACACGGCTGGGGACGCCCGCAAGCCGGGATGCACTTCTTACTTCTGCCTAGGTAGCTTTTTGAGTTGGTTGGTTTTTTTTTTTTTCCTTCTATTTTACATTTTCTATATGTCTTAGGTTTTACTTTCACTTGTCGTCCTTTTTTTTCTTTTTTTTTTTTTTTTTCTGTCTCCCCCACACTCTGCCATTTCTGTACTTTGTGGGGCAAACCCCCTTCCCCGGGACGCAGCTTCCCGAGCTGATGGGGACGGAGCACTGATTTACGGGGCACGGCCCAAAATCCCCTGTTTCCAGCTGCTTTTGCAGCTGTTTGGCTTTCACATCCGTGTGTTTGTGTCATGTCCCCCCCTTTTTGCTCTTGCCCCCCCTGCGAGCTGGAAGCAGAGGTAGCGGAGATGGTTACACAGGAAGTGAAATGGAGAGGGGCCTTTGGGAATAGGAGACATGCCAGCAGCCTGGAAGCTGCCATCCACCAGCAGGAGAAGAGAAGGGGAACCCTGCTTTCTTCCATACAAACTATCCCCCCCCGGCCCCTCCGGGGGGGAGGAGATGGTGGGGAGGAAGAAGTAGGAGATGCGCCGGTAGCGGAGGGGACGAGGTGAGAGGGGACCAGAGGCAGGAGGCGCAGCAAAGTAAGAAATAAAGGGATGTGTAGCACGTGGAAAGCTTTTTTTGTGTGTGTGTGTGTGAGCAAAATGTGCGGTGGCCTTGCGGGTGTTGTGTGCTCTGGTGACAAACAGCCAGTCCCACCACATCTTGGGGGTGATGCTCCCACACTGATGCCCAGTGGCACTGGGGCCGTGGGGATGCTGATACCCCCCCCTCGAGAGCTGTAAAGGGGAGGGGGGAGCTGTAATATCGGGGGGAGACCCAGCCTTAGGGGGGGACGTTACCCCCGAGTGCCACCTCACATCCATCCGGGATGGTGACACCTATGGCACGGTGTATTCCCATACATTGTGCTGCTGATGTTACCTTCAAGCTCTGGACACGAGAAGGGCTGTGATACCCTGGAGGCAGCGAGGCTCTGCAGTTCAACACCTCAGACAGGATCACAAAATACTCCGGTTTCGGGGCTGGGAACTGCATAGTTTGTTTTTTTGTTTTTTTTTTTCTCCCCCCTGCAACTCTTTGGTTTTGAAGTCGGGGAGGGCTCTTGCCTCTTGGCACCTGATGTTGAGGCTGAAAGAGCTCAGCCCTTTGTGTGTCATCAGGCAACGAGCTGACGTTCCCCTAGCTTTTACTTGGAAAAAGAGCAAACACGTTACCGGTTACCGTGCTCCGGGTGAATTTGGAGGGTGGAAAAAGCACCCGGTTTGGTGCTTGGGAGTAAAACCCCCACCTCGCTGAGTTGGAGCGGGGGAGACTTTGTGTCCCTGCGGTGGCTGGGTGTCCAGCGGGGGATGGAGGGAGCTGAAAATACTTCTCTCTCCTCGGAAAGGTGGAGGTGGAAGCGCCGAGGAGCAGCTCATGCCATCCCTGAGAGCGTTACATAGTCATGGGGTTACATCAAGGGGTGATGATGCAACACCGTTGGCATATGATGCAGTGTCAGTATGCTAATGTTGTAACTTAATATAGCTGCCTTACCACTCTTTTTTTTTTTTTTTTTTTTTTTTGGAGTAATTACAGGCCGGTAGTCGTCCGTGGAGCTGTTTAAAATCATTGGTTCGAATTCGGAGGGTGCTGGTGCGTTGTGTGAGGCTCGTGTTAAGGGGAGAGGAAGGATTTGGATGGTTCCTTCAGCCAGAGGGGGGTGTGTGTAGGTACAGGGGTTGGCTCTTGGGGACCTCTCTGCACGGCCTCGGGTCCAAATCCAAATTATCCCTTTGCTGATGAAGGGTGGTGGAAATGGAAGGAACTCTGGGCTTACTGTCTTAGGGTCTTCCACTTCTATTTCTGGGTGTGCTCCTCGTTATCCCTACCCCTTCTGTGTGTACTAAAGGGCTCTACACACTCTCACTGCACCCCTTCCCCCTGCGCTGCTTTAGGGGGGGAAGAATTTCACTGAATTTCACTGAATTTTGTGGAGTTGGAAGGGACCATAGAGATCATCTAGTCCAACTCTCCTGCCAAAGCAGGACCACCCAGAGCATGTCAGAGC
>JAOQGL010000014.1:4223948-4245697 GCA_027564165.1 Gallinago nigripennis | reverse complement strand
AACCCACCCTTGAGATACTTGTAGGCATTAATAAGGTCGCCCCTCAGCCTTCTCTTCTCCAGACTAAAGAGTCCCAGAAGGAAGGAAGAAGGAGGAACGATGCTTGGGATGAAGGAACTCAACTTCCAACGTCTCTTGGATGGTGCTGGAAGTATTTTAAAAGTCAAGCCTAAAATGCTTAATGGTGGGGCCGCGCTTTGAGATGGTTTTTGGTGGTACCTCTGGAGATGGTGGCCGTGCTGGGACGTCCCCAACCAGCCGAAAGCCGCGGTGTCTGGCCCCAGAGCTTGGGAAGGAGGGGGCTGGAGCTGCGCTGCGGTGGTCAGCGGGGCACTGGGTTCCTGCTCGGAGGGAGCGCTGGCTTTGTGAGTAATTTCTGAGTGGAAAGTGCCGTTTTGGCAACTAAATTTAGAATGTTTTTCCTTGAGCACGTTTTGAACCACAAAGTTGTAGATGCAGCGTCTAGATTGTTACTCGTTGGTAGGAGGTATTAAGTGTAAATTCAAATCTTGGGGCATCAGAACTTACTTTTTTTGATGCTTGTTGTGCACGTGTGAACCGCAAGCGCTTCCCCAGGCTTTAAGATTTTGGGGTTTTTTTTTCTGCTCTGCTCTGAGGGGAGTAGTAGTGTGCTCACTTTGCTGGTGTTTCACCCTGTTTCCCTCTGGTGTGTCTGGTGAGGTTGTGTGCTCTCTGCAGAGCTCCTGGCTATTGTCCTGCTCAAATAGGTCACAACAAAACAGTTAGGAGGAAAAACACGCCGTGTGTGCATTTCCCTCTTGAATTAAAGCACACGTGCTGAGCTCTTGCTAAAAAAAAAAAATAAAAGGAAAAAATGATGTGGAGGGTGTTTTTAATTCCTTTATTCCTCCTCTTGGAATGACCAACACTACAAACCCTTCTCAACTTCCAATGCATGTCTTTATTCAACAATAACCTAAGTAACGTAGAAGTGTATGCTGAGGTTGGTTTTTTATTTTTTTCTTGTGGGTTTTCTTTTTTTTTTTTTTTTTCCCCCCTTCCAAATGTTCCTGGAGACTGTGGTATCTGAAAATATGGCAGGCTTTATTTTTAGGCTTGGGGAAGTAACGTTTGCTTTTGTGTGGTGCTCTTCGTGTTTGAGGTACCACAGCACATGGTCTGTAGAGCAGTATGTGAAGTGCCATGTCGTTAGCATACGCTGTTAATTTGGGGGGAGGAGGCAGGGGAATGGTACCCGAGCACTCTTTCCTCTTCTGACCATCAGGCAAAATAAATGTTGAGAGAAGAACGTGCCACTGATGGACCAGAAAACTCCAGCACGGCCCTTCAGTTGTGTTTTTCTTTTAAAAGTCTCATCTTGATAGTTTCGTTGGGCTGTCCCTGCTCCCCCTCCTGCTGCTTTTAGATTTGTGCCCTTAAAACTTGTGGCACTTTTATATGTAGACATTCTGCTTATTTATGCATCCATATTCTGATTGATTGGTGTAGAGACTTGCTTGGGGTCCTTTTTTTTTTCTAGGCAGTCCTAGCCTTCCCCCTCCCCGTGTCTCTGGACATCTGTTGGGTACGTGGACCCTCCCTCAGCTCCTGCTTTATTTCTTGTGCCTCACCTGGAATTTTTTGAGGTTATTAACTTCTTTGTGATCTTTTCTATCTGCTCAGCGCCGTCTGAACACCCCGTGTCCCTCAGTGCACCTCCCTGGCAGATGAATCATACGTCCATTTTCAGGTGGGGAAAAGGAGAGTGAATTGCCCCCAGCGAGCATTACAGGACAGGGACAGAACAAAGGTTATGGTTAATTAATACGCCGTTTCCTACCTTGGCTTTCTGCTGTTCAGCACTTCTCCTTTTCCTTCCTCCTTCCCCGACTGCCCAAGGTACCGGCGTTTCTACCTTTCATTACCTTTTAATTGCCTTCTTTGGTATTTGGCTTGGTGGCGTGTCAGGTCTCGGGACTCTCCGATGGGGCAGCACTAACCGCTGGTGTTCACCTGCTGGTTCCTCCATGTGTGTCCACCACCTCTTCGGCATCACCTCGGGAGACTGTGGAGGAATTATCCCCAACGCCTTCCCTACCTCTTAATTACAGAGCACCTCTTGGGGTTGTGCTGGGGCTTTTTTTTTTATTTTATTTTTATTTAACCTCTCATCCGCTATGCTCCTCTCTTTCTAGGGCTGGAGAGCAGCGTGACTCTTCAAAGAGGGCATTTGGAGTGGGGAGAGGGGGACACAAAAAAAATCCAATTAGGCCATTTGGGCTGTATGGGACAAAATCAAGGTTTAGCAAGAAAGATTTGCCTGCTTTTGATGCATTGGCTCTTAAGAAAAAAAAAAATACGTTTGAATGCATTGCCATTTCACCATGCTGAAATAAGGCCAAAAGTGGAAAACCTTTGCTGGGTGGAGCTGTAGAAATGCCCTTTTTTTTTCTCCTCCTCGCCTTTACAGTCAGTAGGGTTTGATGGAGTTCAGTGTTGCATCTTGAAGTTTCATGTTGCCTTGGGTAGGTCACTTCATCCTCCCCGTGCCTCGGCTGTCCCACCTGCAAAATTGGGTATAAGCGTGTGTTACAAAGGAAACGTGCAAAACGTGGCTTATAACAACAATTCCTTTTATTTTAATCTTCCTCTTCTTTAGCTTTTGTCTCTGAAATTATTTAACCCTGTAACATCTCGTTTTTTCAAATGAGAATTGCTGGCAGGACTTAAGATGAGAAGGGGGGTGTGTGTGTGTGAAGAGTCGTTGAGTTTAGCTGGCAGTCTGTAATTCTGCTTTGTTGTATTAGGAAATGCAAACATTTGAAAAGTCCAGGAGAGTAAGATTTGCCAGCCAGCCCCAGAGGCTGAAGGCCAGGCGGATCCGGGAGAAGGAGCATCACGTGTGGGACGGGGGGGGTTTGGCAAACCCCGGAGCGAGGGAAGTCGGGAGGTCGCCCCCATCTCTCCTGCTTGTTAATTCAGGAGTTGTGTTGGTTTTAGGTGCATGAGCTGGGTGAGTTCTCCAGAACGGATTTCTGTACGTCCCTTACAACTTGAGGGGGGGTCTGTCCCAGCGACAGGGTCGAGTCTGTGTGCCTTTAACCGCGGCGTGTGAGAGCTGATGGTCAGGCGTGTTTATTTTGCCTTTTATTTTTAAGAAGGCTCAGTTTCGTGAGGCTCTTCCTCCTCGTCCTTCCCGGTGAGCCCTTGGGCATTGACTGGACTCCTTGGGGTCCTCCCCCCAGTTCTGGTTTGTGCACAAACCAAACGGATTCTCTGACTCCCTGGACCTGATGGGTCCTTTCCCATTTAGAAACCTCCTGGGTCTCCCTTGGATTCCGCTCCCATTAAGCAGGGTCCATTGAATGGTCAGTATCGTGATAAGGACTGGAGTCTTAAAGTGCTGCAGGAGTTCAGGTCTCCTTCAGGTTAAGAGCTATTTAACCCACACATCTCTGAATTTATCTCATTCTGTTCTGTTTGCATTCATTCTTATTCAATTCTTATAGTCTAACCTTTTTTTTTTTTATTTTTAACTCTGAGTTAAGCATTTCAGCCTTTCTTCATTCTCCAACTTCTTTGTTTCCTTTCCTTCTCTCTCCCCTCCCTCCTTTTTTTTTTTTTTTTCTCTCTCCCAACAACAAACAAACCCCAATCAGTATTTTGCAAGAGTGGAGGAGTTTTTCATGTGACTCTTTTCGAGTGACCCTCCAGGTGAGGAGGCGCTTTGGGGGGGGGGGACGGTGGCAACTTTGGCTTTTCCAGATGGCTTTGCCCCTGCCACGTTTGGAAGAAGAGCTGGTCTCCCAATTCCTTTGACAATTAGGAGGTGACTAATAAGTTGAATGCAGTTCCCTGGCTAATTTGCGGTGCCCTGTAGTGAACTCTGCTGCGGCATGAAAGGGATCAGTGTGCGAGGGCTTCTTCTTCTTCTTCTTCTTCATCTTCTCTGCTTTTGGTGTCTTATGCGTCACCTTCTCGACTTGGGCTTATTCCTGTGTAAACATGAACCAAGCTAAATTAAAAGTCAGACCTGAATCTCGCTGGACCCGGTAGCCCAAGCCGTAGGGAGGCAATCAATCCATCCGCTCTGGTGGTGGGAATGGGAGCCGGAGGGATGGGACCAATAAAAATAAAGCCTATAAAAAGAGAGGATGGCAATGGATATTCTGCCTCACCTGCCGGGAAGAGGTTCTGGTAGCTCTTTTAATTACAATTACCTTAACAGTAGAGGTTATTACTCAAAAGTTCTGACAAAAGTGAGAAACAACAACTAAGAATGTCAGATGGCACCGCAGAAGGGTTGTTATTTTATTTTTTTTTAGTTGTATTTGGTGGGAGACCCAATGAACACAGTGACAGGTAGGTACAAGTGAGCTGGGCTCAAGGCAGTCTGTTATTTATCTATTTTTCCCTTCTCTGTTAAATATCCAAAATATGTAGGAGTCATTGCATTAAAGTGCCAGGTTGCTGGTGCTGAAGGAGTGAGGGCTTATTTTGTAGCCTTTCAATGGAAAAAAAATATGAAGCCTTGATTGAGTTTTCAGTTAGTCTCAAAATTGATTTTGACATGACCTGTCTCTCTTGCTCTGGGGCACAAATACCCAGTTTTACTACCTCTAAGACTATAGAGTTGGCATTCAAGAAAGCTTTTCTTTTTTTATTTTATTTTATATTTCTCCTTTTTTAATTCAGTAGAACACTTCCATTGGAGTGATGCTGATTAACTCGTTTCTTGTTTCCGAACTCGACCTAGATGGAGAGACTCTTGTCACCCCGTGGCAGAGACAGGCGATAGCTGCAGGTCTTCTTAAAAATAAGTCTTAAAAATAAGTTTTGTAAATGCCTGGAGCGTGGCTGGACCGGAGGGAGCCCGGCAGCGGCGCGGGATGCTGCTGAATCAGAGCAAGCCTCGTGGCAGCACTTCTCTGTCTGTGTCGCAGGGGAAGTGTTGCTGAAGATGCTCTTAGTTTGCTTTATGCTGCACGTACCCAAGATTTTCCAGGCACTAAAATGAGTTGAAAAAAAAAAAAAATCACATTGTTAGATTTCCCACTAATGCTGATTTTCCCCCTCACTGTAAGTAGGAGCAGCGTCCTCGCTGTGGCCCGTTTGCTGTGCCCAGGGTGTTCAGTTGCTGAAAGAGCCCTGTGATCCCGAGCTTTGGAATGCTTGACAGAATTAGAGGAAGTAAACTGAAGGCATTCATATTTAATAGGATCTTAGAAAATCCTGTCTCCAACAGAATTAGGGAGCGCAGTTGTGCGCGTGTCCCTGGGGTTGGGGTGTGTACAACCACCCTGAACCACCTATTGAGATTCATACACAACACAAATCGAAAATGTTCTAGTTTTTGCTGTAAAATAGTGAAATTACCTACGTGCAGGTTGCAGGCACAGCGCTGGTGTTACGCTCTGTAGGATGCTGTTGAGTATGGACTTCTGATTTTGCTTTCTGCTGGTTTGCCTGTTTGTTTTTAAGGTTTATGAGATGCAGCCTTTGAAAGCAAGTGCCCGGTTGTTTCGGTAGTGGAAGAAGCTTTTAGTAAAGCTCCTTTTTTTGGGTATCTCTGGAGGGCATCCAGTGGGGCTTCACTTTGTTCATGGGTCATGCTCCTGGAGAGCTGAGGATGCTCCATGGGCATTATCCTTCCTTTCTGGGCTGTGCTAGAAGCGTGCCTTTAATGCCTTGGTTAACTCTATAAATGTGACAGAATTCAATGTCTTAGGCCTTTTTAAAATTCAAATTCACTTTTGTAGTTGGGGGGAAAAGACAACATTTGTAACGGCTTTTCTCTCCCTGTGTCTGAAAACAGATGATACCGAGAGGGAGAATCCCAGTGAGGAGATGACATTCTCCGTAAAACTTGAGAAATAATCCTTGTGTAACTTTCAGAAGCTCAGCTTGAGACTAATCCAGGTCGGCTGTGCATAATAATTCTTATTTTCATTCAAGTTATGCTCCAAGATAGTAGGTAACCCTTAAGAGTTAAGGCTGGCACTCAATTAATGCCTTGCAATTTGTGAAAGGTGGCTGATGTGTAGGGACTGTTACTGCTCCCTGGGCTGCGACGGCAGGGGGTGAAGGGGAGGATCACCAAGAGAAACTTCATCAATAGATCTTAATATATTTTTAAAATACCGTTTGTGGGAACGTTACTGAATAGACAAAAAAGCAGCAAGATCAATCAGTAACAGAACAGGAGGTGGAAAGCGTGGTGGTTTTCAGGGTGGTCTGGTATAGGGCAAGTATGCAAGGGAAAGGGGATAATCTCTACAATTCTTAAATCCTGAAGAAGGCAAACTTTTTTACTTGACATCTTTAAATAAATACTGCAATTTTGTGGTTGTGGTGGTGCACCTCTCTGCAGTACAAGGAGCGCTGGGGTCTGGGAGGCAGAGGACACCTCCAGACTGTGGTCATTAGTTTCTGTTGAAGGTATTTAAAATTCCTCTGCTTTTTCTCCTTCCTTTAGCACTAAAGGAATCCAGAGAGGGATAAATTAATTCCTTTTGCTGGACCAAGACCTGCTTTTAAACCTGAAGGTGATGGTTTAACAAGCAACCAGGGCTTTTAAGTGGCTCGGGGAACAAAAGCACACGAGTCCTGTCGGTTAGGACCCGATGGGTGACTTATTTCTATGAGGTGCCTGAGGATGATGATGATGAAGGCTATAGAAGTAATTAAATAGAGACTCATTTTAATATTGCGCATGTTATTGATCCCTCAGGACATTTAGATACGCAAACTTGATAGGAAGATCTCCTTTGCAAAACGTTGCTTGGTGTATTTGTCACACGTGTGGTTGTTTTGTACCCAAAAATGCCCCCACGTTTTTGGGGAAGTTGGGTTTTGCTTTCCATAAGGGCACTGGAGTAACCGAGAGACCAAATTTCCTCTTCCTCATCTTCGGTACCCATTGGCTTTCTGCTCACTCTGGATCCAGGGACCCCGATGGGTTCATTACCAGTCGTTAGGCTTCCTCCTGATTAAACACCACCCCCACCCCCATCCCATGGGTGACAATGACAACTTGTTTTTCCTTTTCCCTTCCAACTGCAGGACCAGGGGCTGAGCATCATCCCCGCAGCCTCCCCTGGTTCTAATTCCGACGGCTCGCCCTGCGGAGCTCCCTTTTGATCTCAGGTGGGGGATGCAGCCTGCATCCAGATCAAGTTTTGTGCGCCGAGGCTTCTGAATTAATTAATGATGGTGGCTGTGCTCGGCTTCCCCTGTAAATAGGTGTGGCCGCTGGGTCCCTGCCAAGCTGCCATTTCATTCCCTTATTTGGATTTCTGAGCGGTGTCATTCCCTACGCACACCCTCGGTTGGGGCTTTTAAATAATGCAGTTGGGGAAACTTAAAATTGCTGCTGCAAAATTATTAGCTTATGGGTTATTAACGCGCTCCTACAACTGAGATTAAGGACGTGTCGTTAGTGGGGGATGGTGTCTTGAGTTTCCCTCAACCCCCATATCCCCCCCCCAAAAAAAAAAAAAAAGATAATAAAGGTTACTGCTGTGTTTGCAGGGGCTGGTGCTGAAGCCAGTTAGGCACGGACCAAATTATTGAGGAGGAATGGAATTGTTGTATTTTAGCTGATGCCGGGTTGCCCAGTTGAAGTCTCTGGCAGAGCACAGCAAAGCTCCGTGTCAGCAGATGACAGCAAGCCCCCCGAGCAGCATCCCCCAGCAAACACGGCGCGTACAAAAAGCACATCTTACTCCAGGATGAAAGTGGAACAGATTTTTCCACCAGACCTAGAAATAACAATTTGCCACCTGCTTTTTTTTTTTTTTAAAAAATTGAAATTTGCCACTCGTTTCAGTCTCTGTCTCTCCTGAGGAGACATCCAGAGCTTTCAGATCATCTCCCTTGGGGTTGTTGGGCACTCGGTGGAAGAGGTGATGCATCTGTGCCCACATCCCTCTTTCCCTCTTTAATATTCTGCCAAAAACAGTTCTGCAAACCCATTCCATAACGCTGCTTCTTTGCATAGAAAAGAGATACCCCCTTCCTCCGTCAAAAATACATTCTGCATCCGAGAACAGGAGATAGTAATTCCAGTTCTTGAAAAACATGTTTATACAACAATCCGCAGGGACCGGCCCCATGAGATGATTAGATGGCACTTTGATTAAAACCAGTTTGTTGGGACCGCTCGGTGTGGATGGAGGATGGAGGATCCCTGGCCAGGAGGGTGTCTGTGTGTCTGTCTGTCTGTCTGTCCTGCAGCACTAGAGTCTCAGAGCCAGCCCCGTTGACCTGGACGATGAACGTTTTGGTGGTGGGAACCCATCGTGCTCACCCCATGAATCCAGTAGATCTCGGCTCCGGGTGAGGACCAACATAATTGGCCTTAAATACGGAGTAACTGAAAAAAAAAAATAAATAGTTGAAACTGAGCTATGTATAAAACACAGAGCCCCCAAACCAAGCCCCTTGGGTCTATTTTTAGCTCTCCTGGGTGTTCTCTCCTTGTGCTGAACAGTAGATGCTGTGGTTCCTCCTCTGGGACCGGGCACTGTTGGTGTCTGACGCGCAGGGTGTTTTCTCCTGTTCCGGCGAGTCAGCCTCTCCTGAAGAATTTTTTTAATTTAATGAGTCAGGTCCACCCGTATAGTAATTACAAAGATTAACTGGGGTAGATGGGAACCAGATGTATAAAACAGCTCGGACCTGGCTCCCATGCAACCTCTTAATCAGCGGTTTCACCCTCCCTCTGACTTAACTCCAGCTTCACGGTTTAAACTTCCAATTGTAAAACGAAGGGCAAAAATAATATTTTTTTTTTTTATCTCCTTTTCACTCATGGGCTTCCCTGACTCCTTATCGTCCCTCTTAGTTCCTTTGAGTGAGAACATGACATTGCTCGAATGCTTCTGGGAGCGGGAGTGCGGCTCCCAAAACCAACGCAAAACAAAACTGGGCTGCCCAAAGGGTTGCTCTAAGGTTAACTTTATTGAGAAATACCAGCTTTTTGTAGCCGTGCTATGACACATTGTTCTTAATTTCTTATGAAACCGAAGTGTCTCGGAGCTGTTTCCTGTGGACTTTTTGAGGAATATCTTAATTTTTTCAGAGATTTTTCCGGGAAACCTGCCTCGATTTGAAGAGATAAATGGCATTTTGAGTGAAGAGAGAGCTGTCTGCTGGAGCCCATGGGTGTTTCTATCCACCAGTAGC
The DNA here is from genome assembly GCA_027564165.1 of Gallinago nigripennis. Classification (NCBI taxonomy): domain Eukaryota; kingdom Metazoa; phylum Chordata; class Aves; order Charadriiformes; family Scolopacidae; genus Gallinago; species Gallinago nigripennis. Next base: position 4,236,550 of record JAOQGL010000014.1, on the reverse strand, counting down.
CAACCCGATGGTGACCTGGGAATTTTGAGGCTGCCTGATTTATTTATTTTTTTCCTCAATTGACCTGGGGAGGAACGTGCTTGGTTTTGTGCTGACCTGGGGCTGCCCAGTGTGGTGTTTCCCACAGAGCATCCCTCTTCTCCTCTGCCTTTCGGTGTTGGGATCCATCAGCAGGAACAGGGTACCCAAGGCTCCGGTTACAGAAAGTCAGATTTCCAAGGTCTTGAATAGCAACGCTTCCTGGAAGGAAAAAAAACCAACCCCACAATAATAATTGCAGTTAGTGTTGATTTTTCTTTCTGAACCACATCACCGGATCCTCGTTATCTTGGCATCTTCCAGGTATCCACACTTGACTGAATTCTGGCTAATCTCAGTAAAAGCACAGGTGGATGGAGGGGCTTGTTTGGGGAGGGAGGAAGGAGCTCGGTAATGTAATTACCGCCGAGATATTCCAGAGTACGGAGCGAGAGAGAAGTCAAAATGCACTTTGGTCTCAAAACAGTAAGTTTCTTGATTGCAGGAGATTAGATTATAGAAGCGTTTTTCAAAAGGTTCAGCCTGGTTTTTCTAGAGAAAACTTACTCAGGACACGAGAGGCAGGATTTGAGGGGGCAGAGTGAAGCCGAACTCCAGTTCCCCTAAATTAGGGGGGAGATCTGGATGGAGCGCTGTTAATTAGCAGATCCTGCTCTCCCGGATCCAGAAGCAAAGGCAGGGTTCTTCCTCGAGGGGCTGCCTGCACTTCCATGGAATTTGCCCACCCTTGGTATCCACTTGGTATCCAGTAGAGAACAAATGCTGGAAAAAATCAGCGCTCTCCAGAAGAAGGATGTGCTTAAAGAACAGCTGGCACCAGTGAGTAGTTTCATCTATATCTGACTTTTTGGTTGCCATCTCCAGCGATGCCCTGGCCCAACGTGTCACCCCCCTGGGCAAGGGACCAGCTCATCCGAAGGGCTCCCGCAGCTACGGCTTTCCCTGCCCCGGGAATGCGGGCATCGACCGGGAAAGGGTGTAATTATAAAGGCTGTCGATGGCCTGGGAGGGTTGATGTTTGTGTTATCTCCGGTGCTGGAATTCAGGAGCGAGTTGGGAGAGAGAGGAGAGACTCTTAATTTGTAACCCGTTTTATTTGCCATCTGATTTGTACACAATAAAGGGGTGGCGGTGGGATTAATGAGCATCTGAAAAGAGCCTTTTTTTTTTTTTTTTTTCCCCCATCCTACAAGGTGGCACTTTGCTGCAGAGATGCTAAAAACCAAGGAGCAGGGATAACGGGGCGTATCGGCAGCTTTCACCTGAATCTCTGGGCACACGAAAGCAGTGCTTGGGTATTTGGAGAAATACCAGCCTTGGGCAGGTACAGAAGGGGTCGGCGCATTCAGAAAAGCCAAAGAAGTGATTTTTCCACCCTTTGGGGGTGGCTGATGCTGGAGGGAAACGTGCACCGTGGCTATTATTTCTACCCAATGGCTCTTCTGTTGAGATGTGCACAGGGAGGAATCTGTGGGTTTGGAGCGGACAAAAAACGCTTTCAACTGGATTTCGGTGCTTAAAAAAATCCCCAATTTGATAATTTGAGTTCTCCTTCTAGACCAATGAAGTCTTGAAGACTTCACCCCTATATTCAAAAATGTTTATGGAGATAAAGCCTGAACACATGAGAGGGAAGCCCCTTTTCTGTCCAGATTTAAATTGAAATGTGGATCCTTTTTTCTGCTGACCATTTCACTCAACCTTCCAAAAAGCAGAGATGTTTTCTTATCTCGGCTGTTGGAGGAGGTATGTCCAGCAGTAATGCTGAACTGTCCTACCTGTGTCATAGTTTCCAGGCCTTAATCTTCTTAGGGAATCCACAGCCTGTCTTATTCTGAACATGGAATGTTTTTTAAAACCCTATTTTGCGGGCTAAATCTCGCTTGGATTTTACTGGATTGTTATTTTGCAGGATGGTGTTGATGGGATTCAGTAACGTCACTTGAAATGCGGTTCCTGGTATTCTGATCTACAGCTTCCATCGTTTCTTAGAGGGGAGGAAAAAAACTTTGAGTGATAAAGTAGGCTCTGAGCAAATAGATCCGATTCCTGTTGTGGGGAGTCAGACACGGCTCAGTCCGGTCGGTGCCTGTTGGATTTCTTCAACATTTCTACTTAATCACAGTTTTTTAAAGTAGCTCTGTCGGAATGAGAGTCCCGATGGAAACAGCTCTGAAGGAGCTATGGAGATGGGATGCTGAAGGCTGGGTTTTCTTGAAGGATGGAGGAGCCAGAGCAGGACCAAGGAGACAGGGAGCATGGGGTGTCCCCCAGTGCCCATGGAGGACAGCAGGGATGCAGTGAAGCCCCCCCCTGTACCTACAACCCCCCCCCCCATACCCAACAGCTTGGCATCCGCTCCTCTTCCTCTGCAGTGACTTCCTCCCATGGAAGTGCTGTCCCCCCCCAAAAAAAAAAAATTCAGTGAAATTCAGTGAAACTCAGAGCTGCTGCTTGGCCAATGTCACTTCCCAGCATTAACTGTTTAACTGCCTGCTTCCCAGGAGATTCCCGGAACGGCTGCTTGAAAATTTAATCCTTCAAAATAGTTTTATAAACATTTTAACCCTTTTTTTGGGTTGTTTTCCTTAGCCTGTGCTGCAAAAGCAAACTCCCCATCCCGGGAGAAGGCTGAGCCACGGATGGAGGGAGATGGAGCGTGGGATGTGGGGCCCTGGTACCCGTGGCCTCCCTGGGCAACCACTTGCCCATGGTCTGTTGGGCTTCAGTGGAAACTTCCAGGCGCCGAATGTGGGTCAGTGCCAGAGGTGGCCTCGGTCCCGCGGCGCCGAAGGGGTTAAACTCCTCTTCGGGTGTCCTCGCAAGATGAAAACTATTTTAGTCCCATGACATGAGCACGATGGGAGTTTATTGCTAGAGTTCATTAAAAATGGAGGCCGGCCAGAGCCTGGGAAATACGATTCGGGAGCTTCGGCTTCCCGCGTCCGGAGCACGTCGGGAGGAGCAGCCTCTGCTGAGCTCCCCCAGGACACGGGGGGCAGCTCCCACCCTCTCCCTCCTCCCCGGGGAAAACTTCTAAAAGGATTTTTGGAAAAAAACTGGCAGAGCCGAGCCGGCTTCGGACCCAGGCGATGCCTGGAGGATCCTCCCTTCCCACCCCAACCTTTACCAGTCCTGCTCAGCAATTATCTCTGCCAGGCAGAATAACTCCTTTATTCTTTTATTTCATTTTATTTTATTTTTTTTTCCCCCCAGCAGTCTTACATCCTACCCTGGTAACTACCGATTACCCTGGCGGTGCCTTAGCGCTTGTCACGGCCCGGTACGCCCTGCGTGTGTGTGTTTGTGTGTGTGTTTGTCCCTTTTTTGTCGTTTTTTGGCCATGAAGAAGTGTTTGTTCGTGGCCAGGCCAGATGCAGGAGCAGCAGCCTGGAAGCTCTGCCGTTATCTGTGGGGTTTCACAGCGCTGCCCAAGGCCCTGAAGTCGCTTATTGCGATGGTTTTCAATGGGGCTTCTAATTAGAAAAGCATTGGACTAATAGGATGTGCTATAATTAGCAAGACCTGCCCTCCAGATAACTAATCGGGGACCAGAACACGGTTGCCTATCCATTCATTAAGTGTCTGTATCTGCGCTTTTGTAGCAAATTATTTAACCTCTTGGAACTTAAAATAGTCAAACAGAGAAGATGCACCAGGTAGAACCTTCCAGCTTTTGGGCCAAGATGACCTCAGAGATGCTGGAGGAGGGGACAGTTTGGTGCTGGGGTGGGTGTCAGACCCCTGACAGCCCTTTGTGTGTCCCCCCCCAAGTTGGGAGAGGAGGACAAGAAGCCGGTGAGATGTTGTCTTGCCTTCTGGACAAAAGAAAATAGCTCTGCAGCTTTTTTTTTGAGGAGGGAAATGACTCAGTTCTTGGTGGCTTAGGAGAAATAAGAGGCCCGAGCTTCCAAGGAGTCCTCTTGGCAGCCGGTGTGCATCAATTAGTGTGCTCCACCTCCAGCCCTGCGCCCCGAGAGCCCACGCCGTGTCTCCCCAGCACGGGACCCGCTGCCGAAATTGCATCTATAAACTGATAATTCACTTTTTGCTGGGTAAAAACCAGACTGTGACCTGGGACTGGGCTGGACTGGGCTTGTGCTGCTGGCTCGGGGAACTGCCCGTCTGGTCAACGGGTTGGTTTTTCTGACTGCCCAGTGGACACTGGCTGTGGGATTCTTCTCCCAGTGTTTTCACAGAGAGGGAGGAGGAAGGTTTGGGAATCACACGCAGTATGCACAGGCTCATAAAAGGATTTTTGTAGAGCGTAAGCAAACGTTGGCCAGCAGAACTTCTTCTGGGGTAAGAAGCAGATAAACACATGAGTGTGTTCTCTTAGAATTATTTTTATACGCTATCCTCCAGGACAAAAACTTCTTGGAGAAGTCATATCCCCTTCTTGGCTTCATGGGAGCTTCTGCAGAGAATGGTGGGGTGGTCGCAAGTGGGACAAGAAGCAGGGGGACAACTGGCTCCATGGTGTTACTGGCGATGGTGGTACCCCACCGAAACCTCCAGCTGTATTTCACCACTGCATCCAGCTTGGCCTTAAATCTCACTCTGATGTCCTTTTTAATTGAAAATAACAAATTGTCGCTAGTTTGCTGAAATGAGCCCGTGTGTGAGTGTCCTGCTTTCAGCTGGGATGGAGTTAATTTGCTTTCTCGTGGCTCCCGTGTTGTGGCTTTAATAGGAGAAGAATGTTGATAACACGTATTGCTCCCGTTGTCGCTAAGTAATGTTTACATTAATCAAGAGGCTGTTTGGGCTTCCCGGAGAAGCTGAGAGGGAGCACAGGAAGGACGAGGTGGCCCAAGGAATATTCCATACGTCGTGCTCAGCGTATAAACAGGGGCTGGCTGGTGGGGCAGGGATCTATGATTGCTGCTCAGGATGGTCTGGGCAGCCCATCATCAGGTGGTGAGAGCAAAATCACTTTATTTTATATATTCTTTTACCATTAGCATCATTATTATTTTCCTCTGCTGTTGCTGTGCCATTAAACCGCCTTTATCTCAACGCACGAGGGCTTTTTCCTCCTTTTCTCCTTCTTCTCCCCTCTTTGGGGGGAGTGGGCAAGTGGCTGCGTGGTTGGCTGGGCTCAAACCACAACTGAGCGTGTGTGTGACCGTGGTGTCACATCCAAAGGCAACTCTTTGTTTGCATCTCTCTATGTTCCTGCCACCTCAACAACATTACCTTCATGCAGGTGACATTGGGCAAATACTGCTTTATTGGCTGCATCTTGGTGGCTATTAAAATGCTCCTCTGGGGCCCTGCTGGCTTGTTGGACAAAGCACAAACAACAGGTTCCTTTCTGAAGATGTGTCTTCAGATGGTGTTCTCCACACACACGTGGACCCGACCGCTTTTGGCCAAGGAGTGCAATGGGAAGGTGGCCCAGCTGCTGCTGTAAGACTTGCTGGGGTCAAGCTCCTGTGGGACCATCCCTTTGGACCAACGCAGGGCTTGTAGGTCTCCTCCTCCTCCTCGAGGGAAACGGTCAGCTGGAAATGGGAAAGCTGGTCCCAGCAGGCGTTCGGGTCAAACCAGAGACAGCAAAAAGCAGTTGGCTTCCTCCTAGAGTGTTAACGTGAGAAGCAGAGACTAAAGAAACAGGGAGTGAGAAAAGCAGTAACTTTAAAGTATTTTTGTGTGTGCTTTTGGTTTTCATCCCAAAGCATCCAAACACAAGCCTGAGGTGGAGTTCCTTTCCTTAAAGTAATAGGATGCCGTCTTCTCGTCTCTCCCCGGGGTACCAGTGTTTAAGGACGAGCATCTTTGGGGTGAAGGTGGTGGCGTGTCACCAGCTGTGCTAACTGTCTGTCTCTCCCCACAGGATCCTCGCCGCAGCCACTTTCAGCCACTCGGCCGGGTCAGGATCCCACCTGGAACCCATGAACTTCTCTGACAGGTAGGAGCTGTGAGTAGGATGGAGGATGAGCCTCTAATATCGCACAGACACCCCCTTTCCCTCCTCGTTTTGGCAGTGCTGGAAACGAGGAGGTGGGCTGGGAGGGTGGGATCGTCTTCTGCACCTCAGCTCCTGCCTTGTCCTGGAGGAGCTCCCAGATTAAACTGGGATTAGAATTTGGTTCCTGTGCCTTAACCAAAAATGGGCCTTAATTTGGCACTTAATCCACACTCCAAAATAGGTAAATCTTCCTCAGTTTACTTTCATTTCCTTTTAACTGGGCATCCACAACAGCTGCACGATATTGTCGGGCTCGAACCAAAGGAGAAGCAAAAGCGAGTGCAGAGAAATGCCTCCCTTGGGGCTTTCTGGATGTTTTGATCATTTGTGCAACCCCCAGAAGAAAAACTGTGAATGGAAGTGAAATTTCTGCAGATATGGTATGGCTCTGGCAGAGCTCAGTGGTGGAGCTGAAGTAAAGCTCTCTCCACCAGCTGTCCCTGCGTGTGATGGTGCTTCTCTCTCCCACTCCATTGCCAAATGAAGCACTTTATAATTACCAATTTAAGGTTTTATCCAGTGTGGGGGTTTTTTTTCTGCAAAACTTGTATTGCCAAGGTGATGTCTGGTCTTTGCTTTTCTTCCAATCCCATTTTTCCTGCTGTAGGTGTCGATGTTGTAGATTGTAGATCTCATAGATTTACTCATTTGATTTACTCAATTTACGGAGTCAACTTCAGAACTAACACTGTGCAAGCCAGAAGCACCTCTGATTTTTGGGGAGCGGGCTATTTATTACATAAATTCCCAAATCTTGCTAAATAGAGACATCTTCCATGAGACCAAAAGGCCAAATGAAATCATAAAAAACACTTTTCTTCATGCCATCATCAGAGGTGATGGAGCAGGAGTAGCTCACACTTGGATATCTTGACCACAGTCATGGAAATTTCTTAATTTGCTCTCTCCTTGGGTGAGTTATCACCGTAAACCGCCTGAAAACCAGCTCAGTGTGGTTGTAGAGCACTGTGTGTAAACACTGTCTTATTTTGCCAATTCAGCTTGTTACCCAAATACCTCGTTTCCAACCATAACGGGAGCTGGTGCTTAGTGGTGATCCTGCTTGGAGGAATCTCCGTGATTTTGGGGTTTTTTTTGGTAATCCAAAGCTCAGCCGCAGTCGTTACCAGACTTCCTGCCCAGTAGTTTCTAGCCAAAAATAGATCCATAAAACTTGGGGGAGAATTCAGGTCAAACAGATCCCCGGGGCAGTGGCTGCGAGTAGTACCCACTAAAAACACCTTTTTAAACCCAAAGCAGTGGATCTTAGAATTAATTTTAAAGCTCTCTTTACAAGAATTAGAACATTGATGGGTGAGTAAGAAAATTCCTTTAGTTGTTTTGGTCTTTTTCTCGGTGCCTTGTCCTTTCTACCCCCTTACACCAATTCCCTCTATGATCGTACCCAGGCTGAATTAAATAATTTATAGTGGGTTGAACATGAATCTGGAGCTCGGCGCGGAGAGATGCTGCTGCTGGTGGGGATGGTCCGTGTGTGGGGAGAGCTTCCCTTCTCTGAAGTTTTTTTTTTTTTTAAAAATGCAGAAACCCAAGGAATTGCCGGTATTATCATACGCACAGCGTGTGGTGCTGGGAAAGCTGATTGTTGTTGTGACTGAGTATTTAAAGATGCTAATTTTTGCTGCTCTGGCATTAAAATCAAGGAACCAACCTGGATCCCTCCCCTAATAAGCAGCACATGTTAAATGGGGAGGGGGTGGGAGAAGGGGGGGAGGATCTGATTGCAATCTACGGGGGCCATTACTTAATATTTAAATCTCTTCCCATCAAACCAAAGCTTAAATCCAGTTGTACTCCTTTGGAGGATTTTATTTTTGTGTCCAAATGCAGAGGTTTTTAACCATAAGTTAATATCCGGGAGGATGGATGTACCTGGAGAATCCCAACCTCTGGGAAAGGCAGAGCCACACCCCGATAATAATCGCTGGGGTCTTTTGAACCAAATCGTTGGGATTTTGCTCGGCTCCGTGGGAGGGTGGTTGGATTTTCCCATCTCCATGCATCACCTCCGTGGGAGAACCAGCAGAGATGGAAGGGGAACCGGTGTCCCTGCACGGGGTGAGGAGCCAGGGGTTACTTCGGCTGGAGACTGCGACTTAAGAATAACACCACTCATAAAAGGTGTTTTAGGACCAAAAACCTAGTATTTTTATGCAGGTTTGGGGTTTTTGGTTTTTTGGCCGCTTTCTTACTTTTTCTAAGATCACCTTGATAGCGAGCACTTCTCTGGGGTTCTTAGAAAAATCCTTGGTGGTGAGCACTTCTCTGAAGTTCTTAGAAAAAAAAGAATTTAGCAAATTACTAGGTTGATTTTTACAGGCAACAGCTATTTTCCACTTACACAGCGACGTGCTTAATATTATACAATTTACTGAGCTTTCTGTGAAGGGTTGTGAATGTTTCTCTCTCTTTTTGTTAAGGATGGTGAATCTTCCTCTCCGTTACACGGAGCCCGTAGATAGTGGTTAGACTCCAGGCTAATAAACTGAGTCAAACTCACCCATAAAAGTGATTTTATTTATTTATTATTTATTTTTTAAGGTGAGTTGACCCAAATGCTGTAGAAAGCAGAAGGGTGTGACTCCTAGTGCCGCGGGACTTTGGCCACCAAAGTCCCCTTTTCTGGCCAAACACAGAACTTCACGTTTGTGGTGCTCAGAGCTGGGCTTCAGCGCCTTTCTCTAAACGTTTATCCGTTCTTTTTGGTAAATATTTAGTCAAACCCGGGCTGAAGTGCTTCCCTGGAAGCAGTTGTGGCATGGGCATGTCCCTGCTCCCCGGGATGGAGATGGAGCATGGTGCGTGTCCCCAGGATGGAGATGTCCCTGGGATGGAGATGGAGCACGGTCTGTGTCCCTGGGATGGAGAGAGGGCAGGTCCTGGGATGCAGGAGGAGCTGCCGTGGGTGCCCTCAGGATTGGGGTACCCCATGCTTTGTCCCCTTTCCTTCCATCATTTATCATCCCCAAAATGATGCTTTCCTGCTGGTGGCCCCCCTGGCCAGCGAGAACTTTCCTCCTCTGCCACCTCCAGCCACCGGTGGCCACAGAGGAAACTTTGTGGGCTCCTTTTAATTAACGAGTCCTGAGGAAGCTGGGTTAATTTCCCCCCTTTCTCCCTCCCCCCTGAAAAGAAGAAGGGGCTGGTGAGAAGGGGGGGGGTGGGAAGTCACAATCCTGATGGTGGAGAAGGGCAGCTGGGCTGTGGAGGCGGGGAGGCCACCGGAGGCCACCGAGCCGAGCAGGGTGGGAGCCCGGCGAGGGAAGGGTTAAGGGCTGCCATTTTGTTATGTAACAGCCTTAATGGCCACCTCGGCGAGTGGCACCGAAATGGCAGGGCTTAACCCTTGGTGGGCCGCGGTGGTCCCCAGCGAGGGCACCCCCCCCCCCTTCTCCCTCCCCGAGGGGGCTGAGGCCCTGGCAGCTCCCCTTCTTTGCGGGTCCCATGGGATGGAGTAACGGCCCCGGGGAGCCAAGGCATCAGCCCACCTCTGCCTTTTTGTTGCCTTCCTCCGGGAGAGGATGGATTTTTGGGTGCCCAGTGGAAGTCAGGTGCGGGATGATTTTTATATCTCTCTATCTCTCTCTCTTTTTCAACCCGCAGAACAACTGCTGTCCGTGCCCTCTTGCTGTTGCAAATTTAGCCTTTAAAAAAGTAAAATCTAGTTCTTGCTTTGGCTTTTTTTTTTTTTTTTTCTCCTTTCTGAAAACCTACGTGACAAGGTCAGGAACTCTCACACACACACACATGAATGCACACGCAGGCAGCAGGACAGACAGACGGACACATACACATTTTAATGACTTTTTTCAGGACATCTCACTTCGTGGTCGATGAGGGGGGGGAAAAAAAATACACCAAACCCGCTCATGGCATAATAAGAAACTAAGCTCCATGGAAGCAGCAGTTTCTCATTGAGACATTTTACATCCTGCTGCGAGAAGTGGATTCCTGGGTGTCGTGGGGAGGGGGTGGGGGTGGTCCTGGGTCCAGTGGCTTTTCAGAGACAGGTTCTCACCCACCACCTTTAGAAAATACTCATCCAGTGTGTCCTACCCTCCCTGCTTCCTCCTCGGTAAAGTTGTCTTTTTTTTTTAAGTTTGTTTTGTCCTTTTTTTTTTTTTCCTCCCCCTCCTTTTACTGTAAAAGTTTCCAGATGATGCTGGAAGAGGGTTGTTGATCTTTGCTTTTGGCTCCGGAGGGTGGAGGTGGGATCCCAGCCCCATCCCGCCGATGGATCCAGCAAAGCATCGGGATGCGATTTCAGCTTCGGTCCTTTCAACTTCAAAAACTACCCAGTCGTGCTAAGCAGGGAAAAGCAAGCAGAGCTCCTCCGTGAAGGAATTACTTGGAATTTGTACGAGGAAGTTGTAAATCATGAATGGGAGAGGAGAGAGGAGGCGATATGGTAACTCTGAATGGGATGTGGGGGAAAGTGGAAGTGTACATTACAAGCAGCCAGCAAAGTGGGCTGGTTTTTCTTTTTTATTATTATTTTCAATTGTGGTTTTGCCTTCACGTACCCCATCGGTGCTCTCCAACTGCTCGTGCACCAGATCTCTTTGGGCTGCCCAGCTGTGCCCTGCTCAGGTTCATTCAGGGCTGGACCGAACATCTGGAAAAATTGGCACAAAGTAATTCATTTCCCAAGTCTTAAACTGGAACTTTGTGAGGTTTTTGCCTCTTCTGTAGCTGTGAGTAGCCAAAGGAAAGCAGGTGATGGTGGCAGCATCCCTGGCCCTTTGCAGGGGTCCTGGTGTCCCCCCTGAGTTAAACCAGGTCTTCTTGGTCCTGCTGCTCAGCTCTTTGAACTTGGAAAGGCTTGGGAGATGGTGAGGAAGCTCTTTTCACCCTTTTCCTGATGGAAAGCCGGAAATCTTTGACGGTGGCATCACAAGCACACGATGGCATCACAAGCACACACGATGTTCACCGGGCTGGCATAAATAGGTTGTGAATTGGGGAGGTTTGGGGGTTTTCCTGCTGTTGGTGTGCTCAGTGGAGCTGCACGGAGGGGTTTTTGACCAGTGTGGTGGTGGCCCCCAGGCTGAGGAGTTCCCTGCGGTTTAGAGGGTGCACTAACCTGCCTTTTGAATTGATGGCAGCACTTAATCTGCTACAGCGACAGCACTTACAGCTGAGTATTTGCTGCTTTGGTCCCCAAGCTCTGCCGGTCCTCGTCATAAAAAGCAGAGCCTTCCATAAAACTTAAAATTTACTGTGTGATCCTTACTTTCTCTTCCTTCTTTCAAATAAAAGGTACCGTCGAGTTGAGCCAAAGCTGTTGGCGTTGGTCAGTTCCTTTTGCTGTTGGTGATGGGGAAGCAGAAGTGGGGATTTGGGGAGTAGCTTTAGAAGTTGGATGTTATTCCTGAAACAGCCTGGGTGACTTATCCTCGTCCAGTGGAATCGGTTAGTGAAGGTGCCATCCCAGTAAATCCAGCAGACTCGAGGGCTGGTCGCAGAGTGTACTGGAGAGGTGCTGTTTGATACCGGTGGGAAAGTCTGTGATGACTGTCCTGCTCTCCAGGAATCCGAGTGATTCCCATGAAAGACTCTGATGTCACCGGTTTTCCTGAGGAGAGAGACAGAATAGCCTTTTAAAAGAAATCCTTCTTATTACTCTCCTCCCCTTCTCTCAGTGCCACGTTAATTTTCCTTTAGGTCCCCGTTAGCAAATTGTTTTCTGATGTTATTTCCTGAAATAGGGAGCTTGGTTTTAGGGCTGGTCTGCAGTAAATATGATTTAATCCCTGCTGCAGAACTCTGCGACCAGATCTCTGTTACCTTGAGCCTGCACTTGCAATCTTCGGATTTAGCTGGAAAAAAAAATATAAAAATAATATAAACAAATCTCAGTGCAAACTCCTCCCAAGGTCTTCCCAGTAACATCTGTGATCTTTGCAAGGTGCTGGTTTGTGCTACAAATCCTCCTCTTCTCGCTCTCCCCTCCCTGATTCCTGCTTTCCTTCTGCCCCGCGCTGTCGCACCAAGACGCTGTGAATTTTGACCCGAAAATTCAGGCTGAGTTTTGATTCACAGAAAAGTTTCTCGAAGGGAAACGGAGGCGCCGCTTTGTCCCGAGGCCGTTCCCGGGTGAAGCTTGTCGTCGGTGTGTGATCAAGGGGTGATGGTTACGAGGAGAAACGGCCGCTGGTTCCTACAGGAATTGCAGGGCGTGAAAAAGGATGCTCTTGAGAATTCATAAAAGTAGAGGATTTTGCTGAAAAAAAGGTCAAGACCAAACAGATGAAGGAGTTTGTGTAGGAAGGGGTTGCCCTTGGAAATGCTCCAGGTGGATTCTGCTCCCGTCACCCTGAGATGAGCTGCCCTGGTGAGCTGGAAAAGGGTGAAGGAGTCGGTACACATCACCTGTCTTTACCTTAAAATTTTAAGCCTTGGAGTGGGCTGCCCAGGGAAGTGGTGGCATCAACATCCCTGGAGGGATTTAAAAGGCATGTTGGCGTTATGCTGACATGGGTTAGTGATGGTTTTATCAGAGTTAGGTCGATGGTTGGACTAGATGATCTCAAAGGTCCCTTCCAACCCGGACAATTCTATCATTTTG
>JAOQGL010000014.1:4196851-4223848 GCA_027564165.1 Gallinago nigripennis | reverse complement strand
GATTTTGCTGAAAAAAAGGTCAAGACCAAACAGATGAAGGAGTTTGTGTAGGAAGGGGTTGCCCTTGGAAATGCTCCGGGTGGATTCTGCTCCCGTCGCCCTGAGATGAGCTGCCCTGGTGAGCTGGAAAAGGGTGAAGGAGTCAGTACACATCACCTGTCTTTACCTTAAAATTTTAAGCCTTGGAGTGGGCTGCCCGGGGAAGTGGTGGTATCAAAATCCCTGGAGGGATTTAAAAGCCAGGTTGGCGTCGTGCTGACATGGGTTGGTGATGGTTTTTATCAGAGTTAGGTCGATGGTTGGACTAGATGATCTCAAAGGTCCCTTCCAACCCGGACAATTCTATCATTTTGATTGCATTAATTTTTTAAATAAAACTTAAGTGCCGGCAGAAGATTTTAGATCATTTCCATCGTGATGTTAACACAGGTAGGTGAGAGTGAGCCGGGGGAGTGAGGAGCTCTGGCTGTGATGCTGTGAAATACCCGGGTACAGCTCCAGGTACCACCTTCCCCAGCCCATCAGAGCCGGGGAAAACGAAAGGGTAGAAAATCCAGGTGGGTGTAAATCTCCTTAAAGTTTGGAGCCTGAAAACCGCTGCAGCTCTTGGAGCAGTGCAGGCTGCTGGAGTCGCTGCTGCTCGTTCCTGTGAGGCTGGAGAGCGTGAAGATACTGAAAATAAACCCAGAATAAATCCAGATCGGGCTCTTTCATTCTTTTTTGTTCTTTTTTTTTATTTTGAAGAGATTTCCTCCTGACTAAGCACTCTCACTTGGAGAAGGTCCCTGTGATGAACGGCACGTCTCGGTGTACGGTCGCCGGGCGATCGCCGGCCGGTCCTTTGTTTTAGCCCCGGGTTGGGATGCTTGGGATGCGTTTGCTCCGAGTCCGTAGGGATTAGATCTGCAGTTCCCGGCCGGGCTGTCCTGTCCGACGGCTCCTCCTGGGTGCGGGAGGGGAAGAAACCCTGCATCGGTGCTGCCGGGTTGTTAAGCATCTCGGCAGAGGTACTATTCCGCTTAAAAGCTGTGCTTTCCGAGGGCTGTCCGAGGTGGAGCGGGGCTGGAAGAGGAAAAGGTTGTTCCAAAAAAAGGCTGTTTTCAAGCCGTGCTGAAAACCTCCGTCCTGCTGCCTCCCCCGGGCTGCGTGTGCTGTTTGCTGGCAGAAATACCAACAGGAACTTCAGCTTTCTGTAAAACACACCTTTCTCCCAGCATTGGAGCTCCAAGCCTGGTCACGCTGTAGATGCAGATCAGCCCAGGGGAGGCACTTTGTGTATTGGTTATGATTCTTCCCCCCGCCCCCCCCCCCAAAAAAAAAAAAAAATTAACAAATTATATATATTTCATCCAACACCATCCAGAGAAACTTGTGGTCGCTCGGATGAGGCTTCTACTCTCAAAACGGCGATTTCACGTAAACCTTGATGTGACATTGTTGAATAATGGGGGGGTGAGGGGGGGGGTTGAACAGAGGTTAATTATCTTACGTAATTATGTTAATCTCCCACTGCTAAAATAACGTTTCAAAGACTTTGTTCGACTACTGTGCGCTGGCCTCGCTCTTGAAATCCCATTTAAAAGGAGGAGAGGGGGAAAAAAAAAAAAAGGATGGGAGGAATGCTTAAAATAAATTAGTTAATAAATTAATTAAAATAATCAAGGCGGGGGGTGGGGTGGGTGTGTTTGTCTCCCTCTCCCCCCATGCCATCCCCTGGGTGACCGGTGTCCCCAGCAGCCGAGGGGAGCGGAGGGTGCCCTCGGAGGAGGAGGAGGGATGCGGGATGCGGGGTCCGGGGGGACGCAGGGCTGTCCCCCCCACGGGTCGCCCGCCGCCGCCGGCTCAGACTGGTTTCTGGAAAGTGCTTTGTCTCGCAGGCTGCATCCTGGGAAGGGTCATGTGGAGCCCAGTGATGTCATGGGATCAAAGCCTGACTCAGCTCCGCGTCCCGTGGATGGGGGTCCCCAGGTACCCGAGTTACGGGGCTGAGATGTCCCAGCCCGCCCGCAGCGGGGCTCCCCGCCCCCCCGACAGCAACAGGGTTAAATCCGGGGGGTCCATCCCCCCCTTCTCTCCCCAACCCCGAGCCCAACAGCCCCCCTGGCGAAAGGGCTCCTGCTCCAGGAGGGGAGAAAGTCTCAACTTGAGTATTTCAGCGCCGTAGCTCCGGGCTGTCAGGAGATATGGAAGCCTCTGGTCACGCAGGGTGTGGTGGTCCTTCTCCCCATCATCTCCGCTTCCCCAAAATCACAGTGGGGGCTCAGGTCCTCAGCAAGGCACGGCAGACCCCCCCCCTCACCCTTCTCCCCCAGGCAGATCCTAATCCAGAGTTTTGTAATTGCCTTTATTTGCATGTGAGGCAAATACATACATTCTTCCCGCCTTTTGGGAAAGAGCCAAACTTTTTTTTTTTATTCCTCGGAGGGGTTTGTAGATTCTCCCCTGCTCCGATGCCGGTTGGTTGGGGTTTTTTGTTTTTTTCTTTCTTTCTTTCTCCTTGGTGATTGTAGTTTACACTCGGTGGGGTTTGTGTGTGTGTGTGTGTGTTCTTGTTTTGCTTTTTCGCTTGTTTGTTTTTGCCTAACTTAAAAAGTGTAAGTACAGTGATGCCGGGTGCTTAATAGCTCCAGACTGAGATGTATTTTGCAGATAGGGCAAGCGAGCAAACTGGCAAAACTTTTATGGCTCTTTCTGAAGTCCTTTTTTTTTTTTTTTTTTTTTTCTGTAACCGCTGTACTTTGCCCTGTTTTGAAATTAAGGTGTTGTGTCCAACTTACTCTTTTTTTGCAGCGCGTTAACTCGTTTGTGTCTCCTTCTCTCCCCCCCCAGAGCCTGACAATGACAGAGGAGGCATGCAGGACACGGAGTCAGAAACGAGCCTTAGAACGTGAGGTAACGCATAACGATGGGGACAGTAAAAAACTAAAAATGGAGAAAGGACTGTTAGGAACGGATATAAACGCTGAAGGCGACATGAAAATAAAAGCAGACCCTGGAGCTGGGAAAGTGCAAGGATTATTAAAGAGCGGAGAGGTGAAAGCGACCATTAAAGTGGAGGTTCAGACGGGAGATGAGCCTGTGGACATGAGCACCTCAAAAAGGTGAGTTGTGACGTTGGGGACGCCGGCGCGGTGAACTCTGCTGCGATGGCACCGGGAAGAAGCTCTCTGCTTCCTAAAGGTGGAGAGAATTAAAATTTGACAGGTGGTTTCGCAGCTCGGGCTCTTCACGTGAGATTCAGCAGCTCCGTGTAACTTCCTCACCGGCTTTTCCTTCCGCAGCTGCGACGAGCAGCTGAGTAAAGAAACACCCTCTTGAATAGCAAAAGTTCTAAAGAGGATGCGCTTTGAGCTGCTGATTGAGATTTCTGCGAGGCAGAGAGGTTTGGGGCTTCCTCATTGAGCTGCGATATAGGAAAAAATAATAGATTCTAATTCTCTAAACAGAGGAGTTTTAATTGCAACTTGGTTCTTCCTGACAGAGCAGTACGTGGGGATGGGTCTGTCTTTTCTGATTCTGTGACTTGTGGATTTTGACACTAGAAAATATTCTGAAAAGACAGCACCTGTCTGCGGCAATGCTCTGCAGGATGAGTCCTTAATAATTTTTTTTTTTTTTTTGGAAAGTCCAGCCTCCTTAAGATGCCTGAATTTTTGACATCTGAAAGGGAGAATTCAAAGTTCCTTATCGCTCTGGAGGATTTTATTATGACAAAAATGTAAAGCTTTTCCTTTGACTTGTGTATGAGATGTGTGCGTGAACGGGGCGGTTCTGACCTACAGATTTACAAGGCATCACTTTAAAGCCAGATTCTGAATCCCCCACCCTGTTTCTGACCTACATTCTGGCTGTAACAGGGTTAAAAAAAATGTCAAACATACTGTTACCCTGATGTTGGCCCTTCAAGGTGTTGGTTTTTTCCTCATAGTGCAGTAAGATCCAATATATTGAGCAGGAGGTCTGGAAACCTCATTTATTGCTGGTTGCAGCCCCAGCTGATGCTGGAGAGGTGACGGGTAAGAGCTGGGACCTGCCTGTCTCCACCAAAGGGCTTGGGGAGCTCTCATAGTAAATCCTTGTTCACTGGGACGTGGGGTGTTCCAGCAGCGAGATCTGAGGTGTGAAACTGAAAACAGCAGATCCTTATCGGCTGCGCAGGGATTATTGGGAGGAGGGGCACTGACGGGTGCTCCCAAGAAAACTGCTGTCTTTGATGTCCTCTGTAAACTTCTTCCAACTTCTGATGCTTTTCTGAAAGAGAAAGATTATCCAGAACTTGATTATCCAGATACTGTGAAACAAGACCTCTGCCAGCAGCGTGATTGAGGGAAGGTGATGGTTTTCTGCTTTCTCCATAAAACTTCCGCCAAAGGGACAAATTTGCTCAATTTGATATTTAGGAGGTGCCTTTCCCTCGCGGAGAGGAGTTAATTGGGGTCAGGGATGGTTCCATGTCAGGCAGTTGTATCACACTAACGAGGGGTACATCTCCAAAGATGTCTCTTGGTGTAATCGCTACCTACTAGTTAACACAGGTATGCACCCTCTTTTTTTTTTTTTTTTGAAGAATATCTAAAAAGATTGCTCGTACCAACACCTGAATAAATTAGAATCAGGTATTCTCACTCTTTTGTTGCAGTACTTGCCCCCACTTGCATGTGCTCTTTGTGAATTTATAATAATTTGAAAGGTGTGCCAGTGTTTCTGCTCTCCTGGTGTCCCTCTCTCTTGCAAGAGATGATGAAGGACGATGAAGGCTGAGCTTCCCAGAGAGCATCGGGAACAATAACACCTCTTGAGCTGAGACAGGGGAACATCCTCTCTCCCTACAGCATTCTTATTTCAGGTGGTAACAGGATCTTGTTGGATTCAGTCTCTGCAAGGAGGGAGGTTTCCCCGTACAAAAATTAACACTTGTGTAAAGAGGAGGTCTGATCCCAGCCCCGCTGAAATTAACAAATATAATTTCGAATTTCATGAGGTTTTGGATACTGTTTGTAAGTTGGGACACCTTCCGTAAGGCACGTTTGTATAAAATTCGTAATAGAGAGGAACTAAACCATGGATCATCTCAAGCGACAAAAAGGAAGGATTCTGCAAACTCCTGGAGTCTGGCAGCAGCTTCCCAAGCTCCGGGGTTCCGCTCCCACATCCTGGGGGTGCCCTGGTCCCTTCACGGCTCCGCTCCTGGAGTGTCTCCACTCTCTGAGCAGCCAACCGGCCTCAGGGTGCAAGTACCGGCAGCAAATGCTATTGGAGTCTGGAGATGCTCAGGATGAGGCTGATCCCTCACACATATTAGAATACAATTGGCATTTGTAGGGAAGGTGGATCTTCATTTCATAAGGATTTTTTTTTATTTATTTTAAATGTGGGACTCACCTTTCCAAACCTTTGATCTTTAGAGGAATTTCGCTTGCAGCTTTCCAAAGACCCATGTCTTAAAAGTAGTTGAGCTGATTTTCTGAGGAGGTGAAAAAAAGAGCTGTTGCTTAAAGTGATTGAACTGCTACAAACTCCTTGGGTAAAATTCGTGCTTAGTGATGTGTGGTGTTTTGGCTTTTAAACTTCCTTAATGCTTTTAGAACTGAAACCATAATATTTTCCTTGGAAAAGGTGGCCCAGTAATAATCACAGTTCAGCCGACATAAAGCTGATTGAATGGATTGTCTTTCTGAAATCAGTTGATTTTTCAAGATTTGAAATACAAACCTGGCAGTATCTCTGCGTTAAAGTTTAAAAATGTAATTTATTTTTTTCCTAAACCTTGAAGCTAAATTTAAAAATAGGACCTGGTTTGAGTGCGTTTTCTGATGCCAGAAGAAACAGAAGAAAGTCTGTAGTGGGAGAAGGCTT
Source organism: Gallinago nigripennis (assembly GCA_027564165.1). NCBI lineage: Eukaryota > Metazoa > Chordata > Aves > Charadriiformes > Scolopacidae > Gallinago > Gallinago nigripennis. The sequence goes on along the minus strand of JAOQGL010000014.1, from coordinate 4,217,992 downwards.
TGATGAGGGGTCAGACAAGGCTAAACCAAAATCTTGCTCCTCTGCCTGGCGTTTCTGCAGCGCCGGGAGCTGGTGTGTAATTATCCCGGACCTACTGCGGAGAAGGAATTGGGGGGAAGAGGAGGCAGGGAGATAATCTGGGGGTCGAGAGTCAAATCCCCTTCACAGCTCCTCTTCGTTGTGTCTGTGCCTCCCGGGGTGTGCAGTGCTAAAGGACGTGGTGACAAAATCAACGGGATTTCTTGGTGGACTTTTCTTGGTGGATTTCAGTGTTTTATTTTAAATCCAGACACAGCTCCATTAAAGTTTCCTTCCTTTACGCTCAGAGGAAGGGCTGAAGTTGGTTTTGCTTCAGTTTCTCGCCGCACCGACTAGATCCATCGCAACTTTTGACTTGTGTAGATACAACAACTCCAGGGGGAAAAAAGAAAAACCCCGGCTGCGTTGCCTTTTCTTTCCTTGTTTGTCTTCCTTCCTTGCCAAGTATTTTTGGATGGGAGTATACAGAGATTGCTGAATGGACTGAGGCAAAACTGTTGCATATTTGCTAATGCAGATGAAGCTGTCGGCTGAGTAAGGGTTGGGATGTTCCTTTGGTTACCTGCGGATGGGCAGAGGCCGTTGGGAACCGCAGACGGGGCTCTCCAAGGGGGGTCAGTCGTTCTCTAACTTTACCCAACTGAGCATCCCATTCATTTTTATTTTTATTTTCTAAGAACGATCAAAAGGGCATTTTAGAGCATGGATAAGATCCAGTCTGCAAAAGGAAGCCTGTTTTTTTTTTTGTGTACTGCTGCTGGATCAGCATGAAGAAATGCAAAGACTGCTTGTCGCAAGCTCTCTGGTTGAGGTTGTGAAGTTCTCTGCAGGCTGCACCATGAGTCTTCTGAAATCAAACCTTCTACAGAGCCAGGAGTTCCTGGGTGTCTCTCTCTCTCTCTGACTACTTCTAAGTTTAAACTTTGTCTTCCTTGGTCCAACTTCACTGAAACTTCTGTCTCGCAGGAAGGTGGAGCTGTTGGAAAAGCCGAGTCCACCTCGAGATACTTGAGACCTCGGGAGTATCATCTTCAAGACAAAAAATTTAATTAATCATCTTCTGGCTCAGCTAAGTGGGAGCAAACCTCCGAGGCTGGACTCTGCCACTCAACCCTCTTCTTTCCTTCAAATCGACATACAAATACACTGTGTCCCTGTGGGAAAGTGCCATTTTTTGTTTAGTTTGGGGTTGTTTTTTCTGGAATAGTCATTGTGCTCTCAATTCGGCAGGACCCTAAGGAGAACTCATCCGTGGTGTGATGCCTGGATCCTTGTGCTCTGAGGTTTTAAAAGAGGATACTGGAGGAAGTGTGGCCTTTTTCTCAGGGTACTTGGTGACTTAGGAGGTCTGTGTTTGATTCCTTCCACAAACTTTCTGCAAGGTCTCCGTTAAATTGTGTTTTATTGCTGTGAAGGCTTAAATGGGTGCACGTAACTGGGCAGCAGCCCTGCTTTCATCTTCCGACGTCGAGCCCAAATGATTGAGACAGCAACTCTTATGAAAGCTGAAGGGAGAATAATAGAACTATGTCTTTATTTAGCTAAAGGATATGCCCGATGGCTTCAGAGGATAAAGGTCACAGTATCAGGGCAGTTATCCCAAATTATTAACTGCTGGTGGCAGTATTTTTCTGAAAGTGGTGATATTTCCATTGTCTTTCTTATTTTGAAACATCTGTTTTGAATTCTTTGCTTTACACACAGGCTAACAAAAGAGTAAAGCAAACTCCTTTTTTTTTTTTTTTTGAGGGAAGATTGTTTTGCAGAGCCCTGGTCGACATCTCTGGAGTTCAGTCTTGTGCCGCCTCGTCCTCTGTGCAGTCGGTCGCGCTGCGGAGGGTATAAATCCTATAAATACTGAGCATGGGGCGACTGTCGCTGCTGTCAGTATGTCTTGCCTTAAAAAATGGATGTATGTAGTATCTCCTCCCTTCAAGGAGGGATTTCCTCTGCAGGATCGCCTGTCGACAGACTCAAAGTTGGTGTAGCTAGATGGTCCGAAAGAGGTCTGACTAATGATTTTGTGGAAATCCTTGATTTTTAAACTCTGAATGCAGTGGTCTGTAATGCAGGTTTTTATTAGATCAGTGTCTTATAATGTTGCTGTTGGGAATACTGTAACAGAGCCTGGGAAACAGAGAAATGGCAGGGTTTGGGGAAGCCCTTAAATGAATAAACCACCAGGTGGGTAGCCCTGGTCTCCTCCTGTTCCATGGTCTGAGTCCAGGACAGGGTTTATTCCATAGCCATGGGGGCAAGGTTTTATTTCCATATCGTGGTCCTATAAAATGGCTTAGGCAGCTTGGGGTGGGGTTTTTTTTGGTGCAAATCAGTGGTGTCTCGCACAGGCACTTCATTTTGGTGTTGCTCTCTTCCAAGTACAAGGAGATAAATTGGGGGGGTGTCTCTGTTCTGGGTTGTAGAAGTTCTGCAGCTCCTCTCCTCTCAGGAGAAGGTGTGATGGAGTCATGGCTTGGCTGAGAAGACCGATGTCCCTCCCAGCTCCTGTTGTCCTGTCCATGGGCTGAGGAGAAGCGTTTGGCCATGGATCCGGAGCGGGAATGGCTGCTCTCCCTCCGTGCTGCCACCAGCCTGGCTTGGCCCGGTGGGGTGTGCTCCCCCTCCTCAATTTTCTTGTCATCTTTCAAAGATGGAGCATTCGGGTCGCTGATGAAGGACACGTCTGTCCCTCAGGCTTTGGGGCAGATCTTCCCTTCTTCTGTTACCTGTTCTTTCATGAGGTCAGGATGTGAAGATTTTCCTCCCAGAGGTATTCCAGGAAAGCCCAGGGGGGGGGCTGGCAGGCGTCGTCTTCCCACCTGGCCTTCCTCATCCAGCCCAAAAATAAAACCCAGAGAGCTCCATGATGCAGTCCCGCGATTCTCTTGAGAGAAATTTATTTTTTAAAAAACTTGTTTCTCCCTTTTTTTCCCCTCAAAAAAAAAAAACCAACAAACCAAAAACCCACCAAGCGGCCCTTGACGCGGGTGATGGGGACCCTGGGGGAAGGGGGGGCCGCGGGGACATCCCCCACCCCCCCGGGGCCCGGCCACTCCATTTTCTCCGCCGCCACCTGGGCCTGACCTCACCTCACAAAATGAAGGCCGGGCCGGGCCGCACCGGCTGGGACCGGCCGTTGCCATGGTTTTCGCCGTGGCGGGTCACGTGCCCCCGGGGGCCGTCACGTGACCCGGCGGTGGCCCCCGCTGAGGTGGGGGGGGGAGGGAGAGAACCCCGGGGCCGCCATTTGAAGCCTCCGCCTGGGCCGGGGAAAATCCGCCCGGAGCCCGGCGGTGGCGGCTCTGCCATGGCCCCGGTGGGATCTCCCCGGTCCCGCGGGGCCGCTCTGGTGGCCGGTGCCCGGAGGAGACGGGGGCGAAGCCTCGCCGAGGGTGGGCGGGCGAGCGAAGGCCTTGGCGGCGCCTCCTGTCTGTGGGCAACTCGGGGGGGCGAGGTGTGGGCCCCGCGACCCCCCTCGCTGCGGGAGAAGAGCCCCGGGTGTTTCGGAGGGGGTTGGCTCAGGCTTCCCACCGCTGGCGGCCCAAACCCCCCCTTTTGTGCGAGTCTCGGCCTTTTAGGTAACTCGGCCGCCGGTGCCGTTCGTGCTTTTCCTGTTTCTTCGTGCTTTAACCTTAAAGTTTGAGGAGGAATGGCCAGTTTGACTCCAGTTGAGTCTGGGTGCTTGACTGGGGCTGTCACCCGGGGAGGGACAGAACACGCCGCTGTCCCGAGGGGGTGGCACCGAGCCTGGGGTGGGGGGTTGGCCCGACCAAGGGACTCCCCCCGTGAGGACCCCCCGAGGCCGGTTTGGTGCATTCAGATAAGGGAGAAAAAAAAGCTGGAAAAAAGCTTCACCTGTGCCCCTGGTAACTTGGGAAACAGCCCCAGAGCTGAAGTGACTGAGTTCGCTGTGCCCTCTAGAGGACACGACGCTACTTTATTCTTTATTTTCTTCCAGCTAGCGTTGAAATTGTATTTTAAAAGCTGGTTTTTTGCAGTATTTGAGGCTGCGTTTGTAGTATTTGAAGCACCATTTGACCCCCCTGTGTTTGCTGAAGGTGTGTGTTTCGTAAAGCTCATCGGGGTACGCAGCTTTTGGGTGCTGTTGCTCGGTGTGAATATCCTTTGCATCGCTAAATAAGATAATAAGGATTCATTCCTGATAATCATTGGCTTCCTAATAAAAGTGGGGTATTAGTTAAATCTAGAAATTGTTGTTTGGTCTAAGAAGTAATTGGTTTTTAGAAGTACAAAGCTCATATATACTACATCTCTTATTTGTGAATAATACAAACCCTACTGAAATATTTGCTTTGTTCTGCTCCATACAAATTATGCATTTTGTTTAATGCATAACCGTGAGCTAGAAGGTTCTCACTATAAACTACTATTCCTGCTTCTGGCTTTGGGTTAAAAGAAAAAGAGAAAACCAGTAACTTGTGTTAAGTTCTCCTAAAACTCTTGCTGTCATCCCTTTCTCAAGCCCCATCGTTTCCTGGGCAGGACAGAAGACTTTCCCATCCCCTTCCCACGAAGCTCCTTCTAAACCTCTTGGCCATTGCATGCTGCAAACCCTGCTCTGAAATAGTTAGGGTTTTATGGTTTGAAATCCCCAATCCTGGCACCAAAAGTGATCTGAGGCAGATCAAAAGTGATCGTGCAGCAGAGGAGAGGCACTGGCGACTGTTGTCACGTCACGTCAGCTCTTGTCCCTTCTGGTTCCCGTAGTTCAAGGTCCTGTTGATGGTGATCGTAGGTGATGGAGCCGAGAGGTGATTTATGGTCGGGAATTCAGGTGGAAGATGCAGCCATCACTCAGGACACTGAACATTAAAGGCAAATAAAGAGTTTCAGGTGTTATCGGTGAAGCTCCATGGGATGTGCGTGTCTGTTGAGAGTGTTACAGTTTTCTGCTGTTATTAGCAGGAAATAATTTAGGGGTGGTGGTGTAGAAAGAAACACACCCCGAGTTGTGCTGGGTGTCCTTCGGATTCAGTAAATTGCGGGGGGGAAGATCACAACTTAAAAATAATTGCAGAAAAAGAACAGTTAAGGGGTATGGTCTTCCTTTCAGCACATTAAAGAGAAGCAGAAAGGACCTGTCTGCCCCTGGATTAGGGGTGGGCTATGGTCTTCCCATCATGCCACCAGAGCCCTGGAAAGCCTCTAATTGGAAAGCTTCTAATTGGAAGGAATTCACCATTGCTCCGTGTTGTGGCTGCCCCTTCCCTCACGGCACGCTTTTCTGTGGGAAGCTGAACATCTTCAAGAACAGAAACTGATTGAGCTCCCCCATGTCAGGCTGCTTCGGAATTTGAGAGATTTGGAGTTAACCAGAAGATTGTAAATGATGTAACTTTGCAGGATCAAGTAGTTGTTTACTTGTTTTTATTAACTCAGTCTCTGTCTTTTCATTTTGCAGTGAAATAAAGAGGGAGAAGCGAGTCCCCTCACCGGACGTTATAGTGTTATCCGACAATGAACCTTCTAGCCCTAGAATGAATGGTTTAACAAAAATAGCATTAAAAGAGACCAACACGGAGGCACTCATGGTGAGTCATCTTACTTATTTTCTCTAGTAAGACATCTCAAAAACTTTTTTTCCTTCAAGTTCTTTCTCCATGCTTGGTTTGTGTCCGTGTGTTGCAGGCACATGGGTGATATTAAGACATACGTGACAATTACAGTGCTTAAGTTCTTGTCATAACCTGTACCTCTCCCACTCCCTCTTTTCCCATCCTCTCTTTTCCCATCCCTACCCGGCCCTGCAGAAGAGCAGTCCAGAGGAGCGGGAGAGAATGATTAAACAGCTAAAAGAAGAGTTACGGTTAGAAGAAGCAAAGCTTGTTTTATTGAAAAAGTTACGGCAAAGTCAAATCCAGAAGGAGACCACTACTCAGAAGGTATTTTATTTTCCTTACAGATACATATCGCCTCTTTTGAAACAGTGGGGGGAAATTTAAGCAGCTCTGGTGGTGGTTGCCATAACCTGTGGAACGTAAGGTAGCTTTCAAATAATGCAGATCTCCCTCTTCATAAAATCTTTATGCAGTTTAGAGTGGCTTATCCTGGTAACCATTCCTTTTTGTGGAGTTCCTTTTCAGGTTTTTTTTTATATCTTACCAAGACCAAGTGACCAGAGGGTTTATCTTGCCAACCCTATTCAAAAGCTGAAGGCATTTCTGTTAAAACTCAGGTGCCTTTATGAATGAATGAAAGTATATTATACTTTCAATTCCTGTCCCATCCTTAATGCTGCGTAGAGGCTGCTGAAATACATTTGGAGGAGATTCTGGCACATAAAATACTTGCTGAGAGGTAGAATTAAAGCATCCGAACCTCAGGCTTTGGGGGTTGGTGGGCGAGGGCTGCCTTTTCTGCTGGGTGGCAGAAGCCCAGGTCTGGATTCCAGGTTTTACCAGGGGAAATAAATCCACTGCGCCGTTTTCATCATCCCAAAAATCCAGGCAGCCCTGGGAAGGGAACAGTTCAGCTCCCACCCTGAGCTCCCTTCCCTTCCTCCTCTCTTCTCCCCACCCCTCATCTCCCACAGATGAGGAGAAGAGCTGTTTTCGTCAGAAACTAACCCAGCAAAAAAAAAAAGTCAACTTTTTTATTTTTGTCAGAGCAGTGGACTTTTCTGCTGGCTGCGGGGGCCCTTGGGCTGGCAGGGATGGGTGGAGGAGGAGGAGGATGACAGGAGGAAGAGTAGAGGAGGTCGGGAGGCGAGGGGGCGTGCGAGCACCCCACGTGCTGCCGCCGAGGCACGGGCTAAAATTTCACGTAACAATGGCAACAAAACGATTTTCTCCTACAGTGGGTGCTGCCGACGGGATGGGTTTGGTGCTGGGGGCGATGTGTAGATCTAGGTGTGCTTCAGCTGGATGTTAATACAGCTCATTGGCCGGTTTTAATTGATTTATTGGCAATTTTCTCCCGGACTTTTTGAGTTCTTCAGTAGATGGGATTAAAACTAAATGCAAGTACCCGCATCACTCAACTCGCTGCTGGATGCTGAGGGATGAGCTCTGGATGGTTGAACTAACCAGGGGAATATGGCATTTCCTAAACTTCTTAATATCCGAAGGCTTTTTCCTAAGCTTTTTTTTTCCCCACTTTGCATTATGCTTGAACCTAATTAGCGGAGACTGGTAGCGATGGTGGATAAGACCGGAGTGGGCTCTAAGCTGAGATTGCTAAAATAGATTTCCACGTTGCTCTGCTTCTGGTGTACAGGCTCCTTTATTTTCCTGGTATAATCTTATCTCTACTCACCTAATAATTTCTTCATTTAAATACGCATGTTGAGATGGAGGAAGAAAGGGATGGGGGAGGGGGAAAACCACAGTCTTTGAAGATTCTCTTGCTGAGGCGCAAGGAGGTAAACGCTTTTTATTCCCTTAGCTTCTGTAATTCTGCTTTACACCCTTACACTCGTCTGCTTTCTTTCTGGTATTTTTCTTTTTTTGTTTTGTTTTTCCTCTTCCAGCCTGCTGGTTCCTCTGGGAGTGCTGTGGCCACCCCTCCGCCCTTGGTGCGGGGACCGCAGAGCGTTCCTGCTGGCAAGCCGTCCCTCCAGGTCAGTGGGGTGGGCCAGGCTGCCAGGATTAGGGCACGGAGCGGAGGAGAAGGTGCTCAGTTCAAGAAGGGACAATCCCATCCCATTAACGGCCAGGTGGAGGGTTGTTTTCTTTAACTCCCAAAACCCCACTATAAGCTTTTTAAGAACATTCTGGGGTGGGAGAGAGGAGAATGTCACGCACAGATAACCCCCCCTAAGCTTATTTTTATAGTGGCTGATCATCCTGATCCACTCTGCTGGTAAATCCATCCATCCCAGCACTAACCACCTTTGGGGAAAGAGGATGCCATGGAGTTATGTCACAGGAATATCGTGGCAGCCTCTTGCCGAACGCTCAAGGGACTTAATTGTGCCCTCAGTGTGATTAACCGTAAGAGCTGAGTGAATCATGTTATTTTCTCTTTGGTGGCTGAATGGCACACGATGGCAGGAAAGATCTCAATTAAATGAAATGGTGGGAAAGAAAAGAAAAAAAAAAAATCTGTCAGCCTAATCTTCCTCTGGAGTCTAGCATCTCCTTTGGCTTTTGGATTTAAAAACCACTTCTGGTTATTTACCTCGGGCTAATTCGAACCAAATTTCAAAACTGCTTCGGCACAAAACGCTTTTCGCTTGGAAAATGGCAACTCTTATTTCAAACCCCCCTGGAATGCTGTACCCGAGGGAGGGGGGTGAATTCACCATCCGTTCAGGAAACGCTCACAGAACCTGAAGCCATCTGTCAGTTGGAGTCATCTCTTCCTTGGGGCGCCTTTGCCTCCGCTGCAGACAGCACTTTCAGAGGAACTGGACCCACGAGTTACGTCTTCAGCAACCAGACAGTGAAACTTGGGTTGGACAGAGCAGAGAGCTGGGAGCTAAAGAAGCCAGAATTGAAGTTATTCTGTCTAATTTGTGGTGTTTGGGCAAATTAACCTAACCTCCATCTGCTTTTGCTTGACTCTAAAATCTCTACTAATTCCTGCGTGAAAGAGTTGGGTAAATGTTTGGTCTTGAGTTAAAAAGGCAGAAGTGGATTCAATTTCCCACCTGCCTAAACGTGGACCTGTGTGTACAGGCGGCGACCCATCAAAGTGGGAGTTTGGGGTTTTTTTAGGAGTCTCCATTCACAGAGGAGGGTCACTTTGGGGCCATACAGGTAAAGCCACACGAGTTGGATGGGGAGAGGTTTGTTGCTCGGGCTCAGTCGTGCAGCATTAGTGCTCTGCAGGAACGTGATGCGTGAAACCATGTCACCTTCATGAGAAACTTTGAGGATTTAATGCAGCCCGCAGCCCAGAAAACACGGGCAGTGATTTTTTTCAAGCTTCTTCAACCTGACTCCTTTTCTTTTTCATTTTTCTAAACCTTCTCCATTTTTCCTGTCTGTTTTTTCCCTTCCCACATACACACACACCCCCTGTCTGCTCTCCTCCCAACTTCTCCCTGCCCCGTGCCTCTCCTTGAAGACAGCAGTTTGTATTTCCCCGTTCTTTTACTCCTTCTGCCAAAATACACATATTTTCGTTTTTCTGGGGTTTTCTGGCCACTAAGAGCTCTGAAGCCAGAGCCATTTGTTGTCCTACCCTGTGTCCATCCCATGAGCCAGAGAGGGGAGAGCTGCTCTCCATCTCCCCTGCTCTCCCGCTTGGCTCTTTGCCGCCTCTCAATTCTTGAGAGACTGACTTTCAGCAGTGGGAGGGTGGATGAAAACACTGTTCAGGACCGCTTTTTACCAGTTGAATTCACAGAATCAGAATCACAGAACCACCTAGGTTGGAAGGGACCTTTTAAGATCATCTAGTCCAACCAAAATTCCATGTGGGATGAGAGAGAGAGAGCGGTCCCCGAGCCGTTGTATTGCTGCGTGAGACGTGAGAGCACGCTGAGCACGAGAGAGCACGGGGATAAACAGACCAGAATAAAAAAAAAAAACAAACCAGGGTGAGTAAAACCCTTTTCTGTTTTGCAGACCTCTTCTACGCGTATCCCAGGCACCGTTATTCCTCCCCCCTTGGTCCGCGGAGGGCAGCAGGCTTCTTCAAAACTAGGAACTCAGCAAAACACGCAGATAGTAATGCCGCCCCTCGTCAGGGGAGCGCAGGTAAGGCTCTGCCTTGGGGTACATCCACCCTGCTTTTCCTTAACACACCTCGACTGTTTTCTGGAGGGAACCTACGAGGTTCTTAATGGACTTTCTGGATGTTTTGCTGCTGAAAGATCCTGCCTCTTTCTAATTTTGTGTGTTGTGCTGTCCTGGAACGCCACCGGTGGAGCATGAGGGTCCTGTGGCAATGTGGGAAGCTGCCTTCCCTGCACAGCTCCTTCCCTGGGCTGTGCCAAAGCAGCTTCTTTGCCTTCGTTATGAAAGTTAATTTACCAGCTTCCAGCTTCACCTGCTTTTTGGGAGAGCGGCAGCAGAGGAAATGAAACACGATCCCTCCTCCTTCCATTTTCTCCCCCCTCATTATTCATTTTGTCATATCAATTTCACCTTTTCAAATGCTAAAACTCACTTTTTTTTCCTCCTCCTTGTGTCTGTCTTGCGATTGAATAAGAGCTGCTGAAAATGAGATAGCGGCACTTTCAGCCTCCCTGTTGCCTTTGTGGGGTCTTTATCACCTACAACAGAAAATAGTGGTGTCACTAAAGGAGCAGGAAAGCAATGTTCAATTCGATATGGTTGTCTAAAATTATGACTTCCGTGGGATACCAGGAGAAAAAAAAATATCATATTTCCTTGTTAAATGAGGAATTATTTTGCAGTGAAAGGTCTGCTTTTATCAGTTGCGAAGGCAGCGCTGAGGAGGGAGGGGAGAGATTTGGTATTTCATTTTCTTTCTTCTGATGATGATGGAGAAAAACTCACTCTGAGCAATAGCTTTCCTAATGCCTTGAAAATGAAGCAGGCTTAACAACTCTACGTTTTGAAAGGTGTTTGACTGGGAAACTTAGATTTTGTTTTAATTTTTTTTTGGCACAGCTGTTTTGGCTGTAATGTGATGGCCTCACACCTGAGCATCTCTTCCATGTTACGTTGTACTTGTTTCATTCTGACAGTGGGAAAGGGAAAAACAATCACGTTTTTGACACGGGTGTTAATTATCACACTTTCTTTGCGTTCCCTGCCTTGCCTCACTTCTGTGTCACGTCATCCCACTCAAATTGACCCTCCCCGTCCTTCACGGGGCCCCATGGCATCAGCCCATTTCTGTGTCTTCCCAGCAAATCCACAACATCCGCCAGCACTCCAGCACGGGGCCCCCTCCGCTGCTGCTGGCACCGCGGGCTTCCGTCCCCAGCGTCCAAATCCAGGGGCAGAGAATTATCCAGCAGGGGCTGATCCGCGTCGCCAACGTCCCCAACACCAGCCTGCTGGTCAACATCCCACAGGTGAGACTGGTGCAGCATCCTGAGGAACTAATTAGTGATCGTCGGGGGTTCTTGTATCTAATTGGGGTGGCTTGGTGTCCTCTAAGGGATGGGGTTGCCTATTACTCCACTTCCTCCTTCGTCCTCTGCAAGTTCTCTGCTCACGTTCACCTCCCATACGCAGGAATGAACTAAAACAGGACAGAGTATTGGGAGGAAATACGTATTTCAGTCAACTGAATGTTGTGCCCCGTTCCAAATTTGTTTTTTCGGTATGAAGGTGTCCATTAGAATCATTTTTTTTCTTTCTTAAGAAGCCTAAATGAGTGTTCTGGTAAACGGAGCTCAAAACGGGTTAGTGCTGCTGCTTGAACCACCAAGAGATACTGAAACACCACTGGTGGTGCCATACAAGTGCTGTAGATAAAGGACACAATTCAAAGTCAGTGCTTTGGCAAAATCATGAGGAAAACAACTCCTTTTTGATTTTTTTTTTTTTGAGAATTTCTAAAAGCGATCAGTAAAGAAAAACAAGGTTCTTTAGAAGAATACTTGGAGCATTAGGTGACAGGCACGGTGTTGCAGTGAACGTATGTCTAGTGGTCTGGTGGTCACCTACAAAACCAAGGATTTGGAGGCTGGTGGGTGGGTCTGGTCCCAAGCAACCAGTGCTCCTGGGGGACACGCAGCCCCCCAACGGCATCAGAGCTGGTGCCACTGCTGTCCCTCCGTCCCATCCCTCCCGGGGGAGCACAGCACATGGCTTGAAGCACCCAACCATTTGTCACTTCAGCTCCGTCCTGTTCCCCTCCTAGGCGTCGCCAACTTCAATCAAAGGTACAACCGTGACATCCGCTCAGGCCAACGCCACCACCACCAGCGCCGCCTCCATCGGCAACTCCAACGACTCGCCGGCCAGCCGGCAAGCGGCCGCCAAGCTGGCCTTGCGGAAGCAGCTGGAGAAGACGCTGTTGGAGATCCCTCCTCCCAAGCCACCCGCGCCGGAGATGAACTTCCTGCCCAGCGCGGCTAATAACGAATTTATTTACTTAGTGGGATTGGAAGAAGTTGTGCAGAATTTGCTGGAAACTCAAGGTGAGAGAGCGTTAAAAATGTTTGTTGAAAGCGAAGAGAGAGTCTTCCCCATCTGGATTTTATCTCGATAGGGGGCAGCCAGGAGTTTCAGGATAAAGTTGGCATGTTCTGTCAAATCTAGGATTCATTTTAATAATATTGAAACTGCTTTATTTAAAATTCTAATTAAAAAAAAAAGAAGTTATGATGTCTCGTAGGCTGGACGCTGGTTGTAAAGGTTTCTCTTGTGCATCCAGAGCTTTTGACTTTCTATCAGCCACTTGTTTGTCCATCACCACTGAATCCTCTAACCAGTATCTAAAGAAGGATCCACTGGGAAGATTCAGTAATGCTAAAAGCCTTGGCCTGATGGGAGCTAAGGGTGGAGGCTTTGCTTTGTTGGGGTTTTTTAATGCTGAAATGTTCTTGAGGTGTCTCAAGTATTATTCAATCATAGAAGGGTGGATGGAGCTGAGCTGACCAGGTTGTGTCCTCCAGGTAAAGTGTCGGTTCCTGTCTCGTCCCGCGAGCCCTACATGTGTGCTCAGTGTAAGACGGACTTCACCTGCCGCTGGAGGGAGGAGAAGAACGGAACCATCATGTGTGAAACCTGCATGACCTCCAACCAGAAAAAGGCCTTGAAAGCCGAGCACACCAACCGGCTGAAGGCCGCCTTCGTCAAAGCTCTGCAGCAGGAGCAGGAGATCGAGCAGAGGATACTGCAGCAGACGGCGGCTCCCGTCCAGACCAAGTCGGACCCCATCGTGCAGCACCACTCGCTCAAGCAGGTACAGCCCCGGCCACCAGAACCCCTGGGTAGCGATGGGGCGAGGGTCCCACCACTCCAAAAATGAACGTTGGCTACGTAGGCATGAAAATGAGACACGCAAAAACAATAACTTACTTTATTTTAGCTCTGCAGAGTGTGTCTTTGAGTCTAAGCTGGGGAAAGTGTTCTGTCACGTGGGGAGCTGATGTATAAACGGTGCTCCCCCGTACCTGAAGAATGATGGCTTTCTACAGAGGCGTTGTAATTATCCAGGTGGTTTAGCTCCTAGCTTGCAAAATCTGCTCCTGAATTTTTTCTTAGGAGGTATGGAATGGAAAAAAGTGCTCCAGCGCCAAATACTCAAGAGTAAATTGACCCAAAATAGGGAAAAATAAATAAATAGGCTTGAGCCAGGAGCACATAATGTTGCTCATGAAGTTTTAAGATGGTGGTGGCAGCTGTCCGGGACAGGGACTGAGTCTCTCACACCTTGGGAAAACCACCCTTCACCTGGGGGGAGACGGAAGCTGCTTAAGTGCTGCTTTGGGTTGAAATAATGGAAGTGCTGGTGGTTTAGGATGGGGAAGCGGAGCTGTCTCTGTGTGGAGGTGCTTACACGGCACATTTCTTTTGCTGCTTTGCAGCTGATCGTAACGCCTCGTCCTTACAGGTGCTTTCAGCAGGAGAAAGCTGAGTCTTACTTTACTGTAGAGATTCTCTTAGAAGTTCTCAGCCCTGAAACTATAGCAACGCTCCGCAGACCTGGGAGAAGCAGCCGGGAGAGGAGAAGAGGGGCAGGAGGGGAGTCATCCGGGTGGTTGCACTCGAGGGACAGAAGACTCTATTCCCGTCTTACCCTGTGCTCTCTCTTGCCAGACTTCCAGCCAGATGTCTCGAGGTCCTCCCGGAGCTCCCCGCGGGGTGTTGCATGCGTTTAGCCAGTCCCCCAAGTTGCAGAATGCATCGTCTGCAGCAGCACTTGGGAGCAGGCCAGGTAAGCATGCCGAGAGACCTGTCAGCAAGGGCAGCGCGGCCGCCTGGAAGAAGACTCCCATCAACACAGGTAGATTTTTCTCTTAAAAGTTTTCCTTTCTTTGTAGTTATTAGTCCCGCTCTGTCCGTCAATCGTAGCTCCTTGGGATAAGGATGCTTTCTCTTCCGTGCTTCCTGCGTCAAAGCCCGATGGCACTGAGGCTTTGCTCTTAGTTTCCTCGTTGGCACTTGGCTTTTGGTGTGGTTTATGCTCATCAAAAGGGGCACTCAGGTGGTGCTACCAACTCAAACCAACCACTTTCACAGAATCACAGAATGATACGGGGTTGGAAGGGACCTCCTCTGGAGATCATCTGGTCTAACCCCCTGCCAGAGCAGGTCTACCCAGAGCAGGTCCCACAGGAACGTGTCCAGGTGGGGTTGGAATGTCTCCAGAGAAGGAGACTCCACCACCTCTCTGGGCAGCCTCTGCCAGGGCTCTGCCACCCTCAAAGTCAAGAAGTTCCTCCTCATGTCTAGGTGGAACTCCTTATATTCAAGTTTGTGCCCATTTCCTCTTGTCCTCTTGTACCTTTTCAGATTTATAAGTAGCTTAAATAGGTGGAACATCAGCCTGTTCATGGCTGAGTCTGTAGCACAGCCAGTGCCGCGCTGCGGAGTTTGTCCTTGGTTTCTGGGAGTTTAATTCAGTCATTTAGTTATGACTGAGAGTGATGGTTGGCAAATGGGTGGTTTTGCTCTCGGTAAAGGCTGCAGTGCATCCTCCCAGGTTCTGAAATAAATAAAGCTGTTGCTTCAAAGAAATGGAAATTACAAATTGTAATCTAATCTTTTTTTTATATATAGATAAGAATCTGAGTTGAGAAAACGATAGACCCTTAAATGATAGTTAAGGGTCTCCAGGCAGGAAACACCGAAGCAAGTTGCTCTTTTTTGTGAGCTACTTTCTTGCCCAAGTATTGAAAAGATTTCGGTTTTATTCCTGACAGCTTAATTTATCACCTAAAATGTAATTTAATTGCAGAGAGCTCTAGCTTGCTCAAATCTTTATTTCTGGTACAAAACCTCTTGCTTCTGTTGGTTCAGATGATTTTGGAAGCTTTCACCTTCTGAAGGTGTCTGACCTTCCTGGCCAAGAGTGCCCCATGCTTAGATGATCTGTTTTTATGGGGGTGAAATCCCAGTGGTACTGAGGGTTTGCTACTGGTTTGTCTCCTGTTTTTATCACACCGTGACACCTTGTTCTCTCTTCTCTTTTTCTCACTCGTCAGGTGGGGCTTTACCTTTCGTTAACCCTAGTTTAGCTGTGCACAAGTCGTCTTCGGCAGTAGACCGCCAGCGTGAATATCTCCTGGATATGATTCCCCCACGGTCCATCCCACAGTCCGCCACGTGGAAATAATGCAGAGGAACGCCCGAGAGGAAGACTTTCCTGTTTCTGCCATCCTTTTTATACCACATTACAGTGGAATCTGCTTTAATCCCAGCTGGATATGCCCCCAAGGCTTTATAGGATGCAAGAAAGACCACTCCTCATCCCACCGAGTGCTGCTGTCCCTGCTATGAGAAAATGACACCACGTGGGTGGCAAAGACTCGAGCTCATTTGTTTCTCAGATTCTTACAATTGACTGATGATGAAGGCTGTCAGGGAAGGGGAAGAATCCTTCTTCTTTTGGGTTTGGTTTTTTTTTTTTTTTGGCTTTATGTATTTAGTTTGGGTTTTGTTTTTTGTCACCAGCACAAATGGAGGACAAAAAAGACTTCTCTGCCTTCCGTTTTCGTGATTAATTACTACCCAGTCGCCAGGAGCGTGGTGGTCGTTGGCGCTCGAGCACGGATGTCGGGTTCAAGGAGAAGAGGAGTTTCAACCCCGTCTCGCAGATGCGTTTAGTGAAGCCCAGTTCACGTTCGCTTCTCTTCCCTGCTCCTCCTCCAGCCGGGAGGGCAGGCTCCAGATTATAATGTTTCCGAATCTTCTGATGATGACCTAATGATAAATAAGTGCAAACTCAAATTCCAGTTGAGTATGGGTTGGTTTGTTTCTTTTTTTTTTTTTTTTTTTTTTTCCTAAGGGACTGGCTGCCACCAAAAAACTTGTCCTGGAGGTGGGAACCAGTGCAGGAGCCTCTCACTTTTGTTGGATTCTGTTTCGAATAGACTTTTGAACTGTTGGTAGTCTAAAATCTAATTTACTGAATAGACAAACACCTTTGTTCAGTCTTTCTAATTCAGCGAAGAGCAGTTGGGCCTTTCGTATGTTCCCAAGAGACTTCAAAGCGAAAACTGTTTTTGATTATTTTCTTTTTCGGAGGGTTGGTTTTTTTGTTGTTGTTTTGAGCAATTTTACTCAAAAAAAAAAAAAATTTAAAATAAATAGGAATTCCAGAAGCTGCACGCAATCAGAAAAGGCGAGTGGAGGGAGCAGAGGATCCGGGAGGTTGCCGTTGGGTTGCCAGCTCCTTCCTCTGCCGATACCCGCCGGGAGGCAGCCGTTGGTGGCCCGGTGACCGTGCCAGTGGGCGTTGGGCACGTTGGGGGCAGGACTTGCCTACCTTGATCCCTTCTAGAGCTCCGTTCTTCCAGGCATTCTACCAAGCATGTTCCCCTCTCCACCTCCAGTTATTTTGGATATAGAGCTTTAGGTAACCCTGCTTTAAGGCCAGGTTTCTTACGTGGTTTTAATATATTTTTGGGGATTCCACAGGTTAAACCCAAATCCGTCAGGTCCCGGTGGTGTTTTGTTTTTTCTTCTCGTCACCTTCCCTCCTCCTTCCCTTTGCTTCTCCCAAATTCAAGTTGAATTCAAGCGGCAGAAATACATGCCTTACTTACGTTGCATATCAGTGCTAGAAGTAGTGCTGATAAGAATTATTTGCAAAATTATATATATATATCTATATATCTATATATAAAAGAAAAAGGGGGGGAAGGGGTTACTATTCAGTCTATTTTCTTAGCAGTTGCTGTTAGATCGGACTCGAAACCAGTAACTCAAAAGGGTCGACCCCCCCCTCGGGGTCTGACTCTTGCGTAGTGAGAAAGAAAACTCGTTCATTTTAGCCCCTCTTCTGTTGTGTGAATATCAGTATTTAGATACTTTGACAACTGTTCAGTAGGATAGAAACCCTAGTTTTTGCAAAATGGTATTTGTTGCTGTATAAAAGCCCTAGGATTTCAATTTGACATTGAGGGGGTTTTTTTTGTTTGTTTGTTTGTTCATTTTACAAATGTATATTAAGAGCTGAATGGGGATGAGAAGAATCGGTTGAAGTTTATAGTTTTTCTTTTCATTCCAAGACATTTTGAATTGGGAGCTGCGGAGAGAGAAGAAATTTTGGGTGCATTTTATTTTTGCACTTTGAAATATTACGAGGAGGTTTCGGTTCCTTCACTCCTTACCTGCGTGGAGTTGGTTTGGGTTTCTTTTCTCTCTTCTCTGACAAATACCTGTGTTATCCCCTCATCGACACACGCCGTTCAGCCCCCTGGGAAGAGGGCATTTGTTTTAAGAAGAACCAGCAAAACCTCTTAAGCTAAAATTCAGATAGCTTTTTGGGGAAGCCTGGATGATTTCCCAGTTTCTTTCCAGCGTTGGGGCGGCTTTTGGCTTCGGCTGATGCTGGAAAAAAAAAAGGGGGGAATGGAAAGAGGGGGCACAAAGTATGGAACTTAGTTGTTTTAAAAGCTACGTCAAAACCCTTTTGGGTACCGCAGCCTGTAAACTTGAATTTCAGCACAATGGGTGGGAGAGACTTAAAATCAACCTTAAAATAATTGAAAAGACTTATTTTAAGGTTCAAACTGACGATAAGAAATGAGTCTCTTGCTCCCTCAGCAGTGCTGGACCTCAGTCTGTTTTCCTTCAGTGGATAATAAAACCCCGTAAATATTAAGAACTGGGGTAGAATTCTTTGGAAGCCTTAGGGAATATTACACACGGAGGTTTGGCTGTCGGGGTTCAAACCAGTTGTGACGTGGCTTTTAACCTGTGGTTCTTGGAGCGTTGCAGGTGACTTTGAGGGTATATTTATTGCCTAGAGATACGTTTCTGCAAAGTTTTATCTAAAGGCAGCGGGAGGAGATGGAGTGGTGGCCACGCCGGAGGAATCCCTTCTTCCTTTAGAGTCAAACCTCCTGGTTCAGTCGAGCAGTGTTGATCTGGGCTGGTTAAGGTACCACCTTGGGCTTAGATGGTTGTTAAAACACTCGTTGTGGTCTTTCCCGATCTCCTCTTCCTCTTCCCCAGCTCTGGGTTCCCCTTCTTGCAGAAAAAAACCAAACAACACAAAAACACCAAAAAAAAACCCCCAACAAGCGAACAGAAAAGCTCAATTAGATGGAATAATCCCATAACGTTACCCCCTCTTTGGGAATTGAAGGAGGGGAGGGTTTAGACGTGCTTTGAAGAACAAAACTTTGATTTATTTCCCCACACACCCCCCCCCCACACACACACACCCCCCCCGCTGTCCCGGTTGGGATTCCTGCCACCATAAGGGCTACCCCCGCAGAGCTCTCCCCACAAGTAAAAACCACCCCACGTTTTAAAAACCACCCCACGTTTCACTTTAAACCTCCCTCAGAACAAGAGCCTGAAGGTGCTGCTCGCCCAGGACGGGGTGTCGTTGGAGAGAACCCGGCGGCACATCATCCCGTGTGTCCTCCCCCCTCTTTCCCCCCAAAAATTGTTGCCCCCCCCCCCCCCTTTTCCCCCAAGACCCTCCACCGCTTCGCTGCAAAGTGCTGCATGGGCTGGTTTGACATTGCTCGGATGCTGCTTGTCCCCCCCTCTCCTGGGGAGAGGGTTTAGAGCAGCGTTGGTTTCTCGCAAGCCATATAACCTTTTCTTTGAGACGTTGCGACGACAAGATTTTATAATACAGTAATAATGAGAAAAAAAAGTCAAAAAATAAAATAAAAAAAAATTTAAAAAAAAAATGACTATTGTACTTAGATTTTAGCAACTTGTGAAATAAACCCCGGATTTTCATTTGAAACCCGTGTTGCGGTTTGGGAGCTGTGTGGTTTGTTTTTATTCATTTTATTATTTTTTATATATATATATATAACCTAATTTATTACCTGTTGGATGGAGGAGCGTCGGTCGGTGAGATCAGTCCTTCCCTCAGAAACACGGCGAGTGGTGGAACCTCTTCTTTTCACAGCGCAGTCGACTCAGACAGCTTTTTCCAGCACGTGTAAAGGATGACTTTGCTAATTTTTGTATTTTTTTTTAAGGATTCCTGTAAATGGCATTCCAGCTGTAACAGTGGGGAAGACCTGTTTAATCTTAAATTCGAGGTAGTTTGGGGTCAGTGTTTTTTCTATATAATCGTTTCAGGACACTTGTTTGTTTTCTTCTGAATTCTCAGACCTGGTTGTCAATTTTATTTTATTTTTTTTTTTTGCTTATTAATGAAAAAAAAATAAAATTATTAAAGTACAGCTCAGAATGGAAACTGGGGGACTTGGGCTGCGGAGCGGGTTTTGGTATCCCATCAGGAAACCCTATTTGGCTCATTTCTCACTTTCCCCTCTTGGAAAATGGGGTAACAAGGCTTTTATTTTATTTTTTTTCTTAAATAATAAATATATATATAATGCAAAAAGACCCCAAGGGACCGCAGTGGTCTTTGTCTGCTTCAGGCAGAGTTACTCTGTATATTGCGTTTAGTGAAATAACTTACATTGTGCTTTTTTTTTTAAAAAAAAACAAGAAAAAAAAACAAGAAAAAGAATTTATAATCATCTACAGCAGGAGCGTAACGGTAACGTTACGCCACTCCAGGGTATGTTTTTGTCACTTCTATTTATTGTGACTCTAAATCTTTGATAATAAAACAAAAAAATTTAAAAAAATAAATATATATATATAAAAATATCCTTTAAAACCTGATAGTCCCAATGGGGGAGGAATCTGAAGCCGGGGGCTGTACGTCGTTTTGTTGAGGGGGGGCTTTAGGGTGTGAATGGCAATAAACAAATGGAGAAACTCTTGGGTTTGCCTCTTATTTCCAGTTCCTGGCTCCTGAGGAGCAGCCCATCCCAGGGCCAGGACCTGCCACCGGAGAAGACAGAGGTATGAGGTCTGCATGGAATTTTAACAGCTTGAAATTGAAGACACAAAGGGATAAAACCTCACAGAAGCTGGATGTGGATGGACACGGATGGTCTCCGGGAGAAGAACGGGAAGAAGGGACATGGTTCCTCCATGGTTCCTCCTCTACAATGATGCTCAGCTTGAGGTGAGGGGACAAACACCTTCTCCTCACCCTGGTTCTCCTGCTTTGCCCCTCCTGTGTGGTTTTATCCGTTGTACGTATCCCGTCGGGAAAACATCGCTTCCCAAGCTGGCAAGCCCCAGAGGATGAAAGGAGCCACCTGCCTTGTGCCCCCCTGGGGCTGGAGAGCTGCCGTGGTGGTGGCTCTGCCCTTCCCACTTCACCTCCTGAAATACTTGGATGGACTCATTAAGTTCATTTAAATCCTCCTGGATAACTCACGGAGCCGACAGATCGCAAACTTGAACATTCAAGAACGTTGCCAGAGCACTTTTTTGCCCCGATTCTGGGTGAAAATGGAGCGGTTGGCAGCCTGGGAAGTGCCATGGGCACGGTGAGTCCATCGCAACCGCATCTTTCCCAGCACCAGGTGAATCCCATCTGATGAGGATTCACCTGATGAGGTTCTCCCAAGCCACATAAAGTATCGTTTGGTCCCCAAGAATGCTCCAGAGCATCTGGTTTGGGAGAAGAGTGGGAAGAAGGAACAGGTTTGAATGTCTCAAACCCCCCCCTGCCAGAGCAGGTCCCATAGGAACGTGTCCAGGTGGGGTTGGAATGTCTCCAGAGAAGGAGACTCCACCACCTCTCTGGGCAGCCTCTGCCAGGGCTTCCAAGGGCTCAAAGTCAAGAAGTTCTTCTTCATGTTGAGGTGGAACTTCTTATGTTCATGTCTGTGCCCATTTCCTCTTGTCCTGTCCCTGGGCACCACTGGAAAAAGACCATCCCCAACCTCCTGACACCCCCCCTTGAAGTATTTCTGGGCGTTGAGCAGATCCCCCCAAATCTTCTCTTCTCCAGACTCAAAAGCCCCAAGTCCCTCAGCCTTTCCTCATCAGAGAGATGCTCCAGGAACCTCATCATCTTCACAGCCCTTTGCTGTCCCCTCTCCACCAGTTCCCTGTCCTTCTGGAACTGGGGAAGCCACAACTGGTCCCAGTGCTCCAGTTGTGACCTCCCCAGGGCAGAGGGTGATCTGTCCTAAAGAATTTTCAATCTAAACTGGACACTGGCAACGCAGCTCAAATATGTATTTGAGCAGACAAATTT
>JAOQGL010000014.1:4102624-4115898 GCA_027564165.1 Gallinago nigripennis | reverse complement strand
TGAACCCCTCGCCCCCCCCCCCCCCCCCAAAGAGGGTAAAGCCCCCGAAATGGTGACGCCAGGATGAGACACCCCCCCACCGTGCGTATCGTCAGGCAGAGGAAGAAAGAAGAAAAAGTTCTAATCCTCTAAATTCTGCAAATTTATTTTTAGACAGTATCAAACATGGAATAGTTTAAAAAAGAAATGCGGAAAAAAAAAAACCAAAAATAAAAATAAAAATAATCCGATGGCCGTGACATTCAACTAAAGGTGTATTTACAGTCGCTCCACCCGTCGCAGCTTTGGGGGGAAAAAACCCCACTTTCTCCCAACCCCAGGAGATGGTATTTTTTTTGTAAAAGAAGAGGTCGAAGGAGGTTGAAGCAGTTGCCGAGAGGAGAGAAGTGGGGGGGCCACGCTCAGCCCCTCGGCTGTGACACGCCACTGGCCCAAAATGGGGTGATTTAACTAAAACCACCCAATAAAGCCCCTTAACGGCACCCTCCGCGCTGATTAATGAGAAATTAATGCGCCGGGAAAGGGGCAGGGACCAGGGGGTGACTCAGCTCTGCCCATCCCTTCCCGTTTCTTCCCGAGAGGGATTTGTCACCCCCATGTCCCCGAGAGCCACCACGGAATAAAAAAGCCACCAAAGAAGCCACCGGTCCCGCTCCCCCCCCCAGCCCGGCCCCTTGTCGCACACAGAGATGACACTTCTCCAAGTATTTGACCCCTCAAACTGTCCAAAATCCTGTCTCACAAATAAAAATCACTGCCGTGTGATTATCAGTGACACCCCAGGGATGACAACGCCCCCAGTCCCCACAGAGCCACCGGGGGCAAGTGGTTTCTGGAGCTGGCAAAGTGAAATATTCCCTCTAGCCAAATTAAAGTCTGCTCCCTTCAGGCAGGCAGGGAAATTAAAAGCAGTTCTAGCCCCAAAAGCCCAAATTTCCACCCTCGTCCTGCAGCTGGAGGGGGCAGTGGTATTTTCTCACCTACAGGAAAAACTCGGTGGCCACCCGAGGTGCCCTGCTAGCCCTGCCTCACCCGGACGATTCATCCAGCCGCCGCCCCTATTAAAAATAAAAATAAAAATAATAAAATAAATCCCGATTTGAAATAAGGTCAAGTTTTAAAAGCCCTGCCCTTTGATCCTGCCAGCTCGATAGTCCCTTTCGGGTTTACATCGGCAAAGCCTGGAGCTCGGCCACAAAGGTGAAAGCCACCCCAGATTCCTCGGAAAGCGTTAATGCTGCCAATCAGACCGTTTTTCAAAATTCCTAGAAGAATCCGATTCTAAAAATCACCCACGCAGGGAGCCTGCCTTCTTCAGGTTTGAGGATATTTCACCTTTAAAACCAGAATCTCAGCGCTAAAGAGAATTTGAAAGTTCATTCCCTTGTTGCGGTTACAAAGATGTTCTTCCCCGCAGGCTGGATTCAGCCTCTTTAATACCTACGAGCTGGCTTTTTAATTTTTTTTTTCTCCTCCAGCAGTTAAAAAAAGCCAAGGTTCTGGGAGTCCTCTCTCCTCCCTGACGTTAAACTCTCCAGATGACACACATCTTTGATATAAAATAGAACCCAGCTGCCAGCGCACGCGTTCGGGGACGAGCTCCAAAGCTGATGCCGTGATGGGGAGGCTGGACGCAACCATCAGAGCTAAAAAATGAGCTGTCATCGCCAAATCACCCCCAAAACCTGCTGACTCAGCCTTTTTTTTTTGGTGACCACCAGGCTCCAGACATCCCAGATGAGACCCTGGGGCTGTCAGGGCAGAGGAAGCTGATGGTGCCATCAGGACGGCGTGAAGGTCCATCTGGGCTTGCCCGAAGCCAGGATGAAACCCTCCCTCCTGGAAACAGCACTTTTCTTTAAAGAAAAGGGTTTTCTCCACTCTTCTGTTCCACATCTAAAGATCTCAGATAAAACCCAAAACGAGAGAGACCAACTGGAAGCCACCTCTGGTCACGGCCAGCATCACACATCTCCTCTGCTGCCAGGCTGGCGTCGTTAATTCGGGGAAAATAAGTTGGTTTTCCTGTTATAGATACGTAGGTCTTTTCAAAGATCTTTAAAAAAAGCAAAGCTAGAGATAAACAAACAAGCCGGGAACCAGGAAATGGTAACAGAGCCTGGAGTGTTAGAAAATAGCCAAGACTAAAGGAGCTCACCCAAAAACAAAGCTTGGAAGTCCCAGCTGTTAGGAACTACCGAGAGGGAAAATGTTAATGTCCAGTAATGTTCAAAATCCACCTCACGGGAAACACGTCCAAGCACCGACGGCTCCATAAGGCACGCACTGGAGAGGGCAGGAAAGCCCTTTTCCAGTTGATCCCGCTCCAAAGCGAATTCCACAGCTCTCCCATCCGGAGCGTTGGCACAACCCCACACTCCCAGGGCTCACCAGAAGCTCCTGGTGCCCACAGGACACCAGGCACCTCTACCAGGGTGACAGAAATTAGCATCAGGGTTAAGCCTCTCCTTCAGATCCATCACAACCCGGCTCAGCAACCAGCTCCCGACAGTCACTGGGACACACATCCCAGTCCCCTAAACCAGTATGGTGCTGGTGCTTCATGTCTTGCCAAAGCTAAGCAAACAAGTCGTCTTTTTTTTTATTATTTTTTTTTAAATAATCACATTTAACGTATCTAAATGATTCTAAAAGCCTGTCCTCTTGCAGTGAAATGCATCTAAAAAACTTCTTCCCACCTTAAATATTCCTGTGGGAAAGAGTTTCAAGCTGGGACAACCCTGCTCCAACAGAGCTGCAGCCTCGGGCAGATGGGAGTTGAGAAGCTCCTTCCTCCTCTCCCGCTCCCTGTTCCTCATGGAACGTGGTTCCAGGACTTGTCAAAGGCTTTTCCAGGTGTTTGCAGAAGTCCCTAAGCTTTGCTTGGTCCTCCCCAGCTCCGTACAAACGCAAACCTCCCGGCCAAATTCGGTGTTTCCCGGTGGGAAGGAGGTTGGGAGGTGGCCTCCAGCCTCCTGGCTCGTGATGCCGAGGGCAGAGCTGGAAAAACTTCCCGAGGACAACCCCAGGAAACACCTGGAGAGCAGAACACACCAACGGTACCCGAGGGACCACCCTCTGACACCACCGAGGGACGCAGGAAACTCCGGGAGCCCACCATCGACGCCAAGGATCCCCCCCCCCCCAAGACTTTTGCTGCTCAGACACAGCCACCTCCAAATTCACAGAAAACGTTAAATCCTGCCCTTTCTTTCAACATTTCCCCACCCATCACACCACTAAGTTTTTACTGCTTCTCCCCTAAAAAGAGATAAATTCAGTGATGGAGTGCTATCGAGCGCTAAACCTAAATAAAACCGCCCTTTCCCTGCCCATCGGTCACTAAGTGAATTTTTAGGTTAAAAAAAGGTGTTAATGTTCCAAAATCTGCGGCGTGCACCGAATTGCTGGCACGGGGCATGAGCTCCGGCGCCGTTTCACGGGGGGCAGACCCCCCCCCTGCCAACTGGAAGGGGCTGCTCTGAGACGGACCCATCGTCTGACCCCCCCCCACCTTGGTATCAAAACCCACATTTCTGCTGCTTTGAACTTTTTGGAGGAGAAATGAACTGTTCGACTGAAAGAACAAAATTCCGATCTCTGCACAAGTTATCTCAAGTTTTCATTAAAAAAAAAAAAAAACCAAACAAACCCCAAACCTTTAGTAGGCACCGGTAACAGAAACAATAAAAACACCACTATGCAGATAGATAGAAAAAAAGAAAAAATAAACCCAGCCCTGAGGGTCACTAAATCTCAGTCACTTTGCACGGAGGGAGGTGGGAGCCGGAGGAGCTGGGGGTTGTACAAACAGTGCAGTCGGCAAAAAATCCACCAGGCTTTGGGGGGGGTTTTCAACATTTTTGTTGCTGTTTTCAATGCGCTAAGGCACCAGGAAGTCACAGTTAGGCAAGTAGGATGTTCCACGCGACGTTCAAACCCCAAAAGCTTAGCGGGGATGAAAAGGGAGGCGAGGAGAGGATCACAGTGTGACAGCCCGGGGACAAGGCTCGCGAGCCACGGAAGCAGCACGGGAAGGGAGCCGGAGAAAGAAGGAAGGAAGGAAGGAGGAATGAAAGAGGAAAGGAGGAGGGAAGCTCTTGCTTCCGATGGGATGGGATGGGGGAAGGCTCACTGTGGGTTTTCACAATCCATACTGCTCAGACACAACCACCAACGCCAAAAACCCAACAGGTTTGACACTTAAAAAAAAAAAAAAATCAAAGCTCAACGACTGGTTTCTCCGCCGCTTCAGAACTACTTTAAAAAAAAAAAAAAGGCAACTTTCTTTTACCTCCTAAAAAACATCTGAAATGTTCCAAAGGCTCCTCTAACCAACAAGATCGTTTTTAAAGACAGGGAGGGCACAAAAATGGGGGGGGGGTTTTAACAACAGGGACTGCCAACTGTCTTTAATAGTACATCACTCTGTCTCGTGGAGAAGGCAGCGAAGCTGACGCCTTGCCGTACCCAGCGAGAATTACACAGCATTTTACAACTTTAAAGCACTGTACAGACACCACCGCACGGCCGCGGCTCCCCTAAACACACACATTGGGCACACTTTACCACCAGCTGCACGTCCCTTTGCTCTTTTTTGGTACCTCCCAGCTCTTCAAAGGATTCTTCAGCTTTGGCTTCGGCTGATCCCCGCGAGGCCGGAGGCAGAAGCGGCATCTTGGAGTCCTGCACTTTGCACAAAAAGCACTTTTGGGGAGCGTTAATTCCAGGAGGAGCCCTCTGGCCATCCCCAGTAAATCAAAATCCCAGGGAAAGCTAAGTCTGTTTTGCCTTCACCAACACAGTTGGCATTTTCAACGACATCCCAGGAATTCAGAGGTTACTGCCGTAGCAAAAAAGGTAACTCGGTTTGGTTTTGGGTTGGGTTTTTTTTTTTTTTGAGGCAGATACAAAGTTCTAAACTACGGTGTGTTAAGTTAAATTCACTCACTGCATCAGAAACACGGTGCCTAGTGGACATCTAGAAATGCAAGGTGAGCTGTGCCCCGCTCCTCCTCGGCTTCTGCCTCGCAACGTATGGCCATCAGCAATCATTTTCTCTCCCTTCCTGTCCCCTTCGTCCCCAAACCCAGCTGTGGGGCCGGGTTGGACGGGGACACCGTGGGGAAGGGGACAGTGGGGACCCTCAAAGCTGGCAGCCGCTGTAGCTCTCGTGGAAGGAGGCCGAGCCGGGATCTCCAGAAAAAACATTCGTGCCATTTCTTGGAATTGGTGTTTAGGATTTGTCAACGAGGAAAGAAAAAAAAAAAAAACCACAGCTATAAATGCAACAATTTAAACTAACACAGTGTGAAGTCAGCTTCTCTCACGTTAAAGCAGACAAGACATCATCACTAAGCTACACCTTCCCTGTCCCCCTTCGGGCGACAACGCTCGTTTCCTTTCAGTCTCTGAACCTCCAAATCCACCTGGAGAACTTATGGGGCTCTGGTTTGGCTCTTGCTGAAGAGTCAGCGAAGGGTTACAGGCAACAGGCACTCAACTGTCACAGTCCAAAAGGGATCGGTCTTCATCGGAGACCGTGGAAGCTTACATTTTGATCAACTCCGAGTCCTGGACTCCATTCCAGACAGGCCAATAGGGCAGGAAAAGACAACGTACCATTGTTGGGAGCTGGCAGCCAAGAGAGAGAAGTAGATCTAGTCCCCGAGGTGCTCCCAGACTCCTCCGGCCACCCGCAGGGTGTCCACCCAACTCCATCCATCAGCTGTTGCTTCAAGACACCACCAATCCATCACTCAGAACGGGGTTAAAAGCATCCTCTTATTCCAAGGGAGAAGTCGCCCAGATCAGTCCGTTCAAGCCCAAGAGAGGGTTCGAATTTAAGAGCAACAAAAGCCAACACCACCTTTCACTTGGAATTCTCCACGGCCACCGAGGCGTTGGGACAACCCTTTGCTGCCAAACGAGGGGTGGCCCTCACAGAACCAACCAAAAGGACACAACTGATATATCGAGTTGACAACACGGTTGCAAAGATCAACGTGACCCTAAAAGACACCCATGATTTATTATTCCTCTTTTTTTTTTGTTGTTTTGTTTTGTTTCGTTGTTTTTAGTGCAGTGCCAGTTTCAGAAGATTTGAGAAAAGCAAAAAACAAATAGTGAGGCCCCACACTTATGGCTGGATTGGGCATATCCAAAGAAGAGTTAACGACTTGGAATATGTCAACAGGCAGATGAACAGGAAAGATTCTGTCACCGAAGGGTTTGTAATAACCCCCGTCTCCTACCCAGGTGCCCACGGCTAGACCTGGCTCATCAGGTAACAGATTCCACAAAACCTGTGAAAGTGACAGTGTATATTTTTAGAAAGGAGGAACTAAGGTTATACTACATCCTTTACTGAGTTGTTCCACCATCGCTCCGTAAGTTTTACGGCATAAATAAAAAAATGGAGAGGGTGGGGTGGGGGGGAAATAATAAAATAAATACATTGGCTCCGATGAAGTCAGAAGTGGTTTGGGCTGCATAGTGGAGGGGGGAGAGATGGGGGCAAGGGGCAAAATTTACACACTTTGAGACATAAAACAGGAAGCGCCTGCAAAGTAGGAGAGGAGAAAGCCAAGAGTTTAAGTGTCCTCATTCATATCCTGGCTGTCTGTCCGAGCGATTTTCCGTGGCGGCGCCGAATTCTCACCTTCGATTTCCACCTGCTCTTGATCTCTCTTCTTCGCCGCATTCTGCCGGGACAGAGAAAGCCACAGTGAAACCCTCCAAAAGCCTTGGATTCTGGGGGGAGTTGGCATCAGTAAAACAAGTTTTTGGATGGAATATAGCGATGCAATGACCTGATCGAGACACTGGGACAAACTCTGAAGAGGATTTTGCCCAAAGCCAGAAGGTGCTCCTTTGAGATTGTTCCTCAAATTTGAGGGTGGGACTAAAAAACCAATCCTTGATCTCAGCACCTTTTATTTATAGATCCCAAATATCGCATAAACACGAGCAAGATCCTCTTTCTGCTCTGAGTCAGTCCCTAAACTTATCTAAATCTCCCAAAGCCTTCCATCACATACAAATACTTTCTTTTCAGCTTTAAAGCTCCTTATAATTTTGCCTCTTTCCATGTTCTCCCACCACCTCTGCTCTGCCCACGATTACACTCGCTGCTTCCACATCTCCCCTCCTAAACCCTCACCGTGTCCCGAGTGGTCCCAGCCCAGGTATCCCAGTCCCTTGCCTCAAACACTAGCTAAAAAAAAAAAATACTAATTTGTGTCTTCCTCATACGAAAGCTGAGATTGTTGTACCCAAAGCGCTTGACACGGCCTCATTAGAGC
This sequence comes from Gallinago nigripennis, assembly GCA_027564165.1. Classification (NCBI taxonomy): domain Eukaryota; kingdom Metazoa; phylum Chordata; class Aves; order Charadriiformes; family Scolopacidae; genus Gallinago; species Gallinago nigripennis. The sequence continues at coordinate 4,108,594 of JAOQGL010000014.1, read as the reverse complement.
ATTCCCATTCTGCCCGATCTCAGCTGGCTTCTCCCAACAGCCCTGGGGGGGTAAAAGCAGATTTCCCAGTTCCAAAGTGGGCGCCGAAGCCCAGGGAGACCAATTTGCCACAGTCACAAAGGAAAACTGTGGCAAGTGGGAGATGTAACCGCAGCCTCCCGAGTTCACTGAATTATTTCACTGAATTATTACAGTTGGAAGGGACCGTAGAGATCATCTAGTCCAACTCCCCTGCTGAAGCAGGAAGTTTTATGCTAAACAGTGAGTTAATGCCCCTTAAATTGAAAGGAAAAAGCTGGTTTTGCTGTTTTTTGGGGGAGTTTGTTGCTTTTTTTTTTTTTAAAGAAGTGTTGTGCAGAGACAGAGCCTCCTTACGCTGTCCTTTGCTGAAGTGCAGACCACAGTTTCTTTTAATTAACCTTCCATATTTTAGTTGGATCAATATTCAATCAGCCCGAGTCAGCAAACCACGACAAACCCGTTAATACTAAGAAAACACAACCATACCTTTTTGTCCCACTGCTGATGTAAATAACGCAAAAGTATATTTGTTTTTTCTGTTACTATGACTGTAAAAAAAATAAAAACAGAGAGAGAGAAACATACCCAGGTCATTTTAAAGACAACTTTTAAAACAGTGCAGTAATCACCGTGTTACTTCCCATAATTTTCTAAATAAAAAAGACAGTGTGGAGGATGACTAAATAAGGATAGAGGAAAAGCAAAAAACCACAATAAAAGTAGATATACACCCCTAATCATCGTGGTGACAGTTCAGTAACATCACCCCATCTGGAGTTTAAAATAAGGGAATTTATGAATATGCCAGATTTTTAATATCAGAAAAGAAGAATGTTATTAAAACCCTCAAACTTCAGCAGGGACGACTTACTTTGTTCAGATGGATATTCTCTCGTGGGAAGATATACTGATGGTCTTCTATTCTGCAGAAGAATTGCAAGAGTTAAAGAACAAAGAGAACAAAAAGCTGGTTTTTGAACCCAACCACAGTTAAATCAACCCAAGGGCCCTCACCTACGCTGGCTACAGACGCACTGCGCTATTCTGCCCCGTTTCGTGACTCTGTGAGGCTACAGCTTTTTAAAACCCACAGATGAAGAAGAAGGACCATTTTTTGTGTGTTTTCCAGGGCATAAGACTGCTTTTAAAGAACATATATATAAACAAAGCGCCACAGATGTGGTTTGGCTGATGCGATGCCACATTCCTCACCAAAGCAAGCCGGAAGATTTCCTTGCCAAATCTCAACCCGTGAACTATCAGCTGCAATTTTCCTTTTTTTTTAAGAAACAAAACACTCATTTCAAGTTTCTTTCACTCTGGCATCCTTTGAGCCCCACACAAAACCCTTTCCCCCCAAAGCGGCAATACTTACTGATGCTTTACATACAGAATCCGCGTGGAATCTGCTGAAGTTGCTTTTGTTGTAGACGGGTAATCCTTTCAAAAAATCTGCCTAAAAAAAAAAAAGGAAAAAAAAGAAAAAGACAGGGAATCAAAACAAACAAGTAGGTTGAGGAACGTGGAGTGACATCCGGGTGGTTTGTTTGCTCTGTGCTGAGTCTCGAAGGACTCACTCAGGGTCATTAAAATAAACAGCCGCAGGAACTGGAGGATGCTGCCAGGTCCCGGCCAGAGAGACGGGAGTTAGATATATAAACCCACCCCAAACTGGTTTTGTCAAGTAAGCCAACCCCCCCACCCCACCCCAGCTTCAGCATTTGGCTCCTTATATCCCCAAAGTTCAGTAATTTGGATAGAAAGCTGCTAATTAAGTCTGGTTTGGCACATCGGCGATTATGGGTGAGCTCTGACAGACAGGGATTCGCACCACAGACACAAACACCACTGATGAGGGGACCAGAATTCCAGCAGAAACCACAACAACATCCCAGGAGAAACTCTGCCACCGCTTTGCCCACGTCTGAAGTCTTGAATATTGCACCAGATCAAACCAGTCGCTTTTTTGCCTTCCCAGTTGACACTCACATGCCACAGCCCAAGGCTGGTCCCACGGAGCAGTAACAGCCTCCGTGGCCTCAAATCCCAACCCCTTATCGTGCCCTTATCAGTCTGGCCCAACTTTTTTTTTTTTTCATTTTTTTTCAAGGATCACATTCATACACGTGTCAAGGCTACTGGTACATCAAAAAAAAATAAAAATAAAAATCCCAAGTTTTGCTGGAAGCAGTTCGATCGCTCCCAACAAAACTGTGGATTACACAGACCAGCAAAGCTCTTTGTTAAACAATGTTTTGTTAAAATAAAGAGAAAATGGGTAATAAATTGCCAGCGGTGTGCCCAGGTGGCCAAGAAGGTCAACAGCATCCTGGACTGTGTCAGGAACAGGATTTGGGAGGTGATCATCCCGCTGGACTGGGCACTGGTGAGGTCCCACCTCGAGGGCTGTGTCCAGTTTTGGGCTCCTCACCACAAAAAAGACCTTCTGGCTCTCTCCAACTCCCTGAAAGGAGGGTGTAGCCGGGGGGGGTCGGTCTCTCCTCCCAAGGAACAGGCCATGGGACAAGAGGAAACGGCCTCAAGTTGCCCCAGGGGAGGTTCAGATTGGAGATTAGGAAAAAATGTTGACACTGAAAGGGTTATTAAGCCTTGGGATGGGCTGCCCAGGGAAGGGGTTGAGGCACCATCCCTGGAGGGATTTAAAAGCTGCATTGACATCGTGCTGAGAGACACGGGTTAGTGATGGTTGTTATCAGAGTTAGGCTGATGGTTGGACTCCATGATCTTAAAGATCCCTTCCAACCCAGACAATTCTAGGAATAAATCTAGGATGTACCTGGGCAATAAGAAGAAGAGAGAGAGAGACCCTGAGACATCCCTTCTAAATCATCTTCACCCGTGTCGTAACGATATTTGCTTAAAGATTCAAAGCCTCTTACACCGAAAACTAAAGGATTCTACTCCGGGACAGACATCACCTTATTTATAAACAATTTTAAAAGGGCAGTAAAGCAGCAGCCGACAAGTCATTTAATTCCAGCACTGTGTAAATGGCCACTGCCGGGCTGGAAGACATTGTTTTCATTTAAATAGAAGCCATTATTTTTATTAAGGCTGCATCTTTAATTCAAAACAAAAGGCTATAATTAGCCAAACCAGAAAATATTATTCATACTTTTGTTCTTAAAAGGAACTCTACTGACATTCTAGTTGACACATCCAACCCTTCCCACAGGCCTGGCTGGAGAAATAAACTTCTTCAAACACCGGACTTGGGTTCAAACAGGGAACTGCAGGTTTTTCTTGCCTGTTTTAACCCCCACGGGATGGACACGATTTCCCTGCCTTGGGTCGTGAGTTCTGCAGGACAGAGCCCATGGCTCCCCTGTGGAGCTCAGGAATTACAGAAGGATCTTCCTGCTCTGCTGTAGGAGAATTCCTGGGATTGGGACCGCGCCGCTCTCTCCCGTTACCACTCCCCATTCCTGCCCCGATGGATTTCTCTGCTCATCCCTTCTCCTCAACATCAATTAGCAAACGCATATGATACCCAAGGACTCCGAGGCTGAAAAGGATGGAGAACCCTTTAAGGGATCCTAAAGGCAGAGCCACACATGCTTAGTGTCTCCACAGAGCCCAAGTTTAAGAATTACTAATTATATTCCTCTGCTTAGGACTGAGGAGCTTTAAAAACATCCCATTACATTTCAGAGCAGCTCGCCTTCCCATTGCATTAAATTTCCAGGGTTTTTCTATGGCAAAGTAACCTGCTCTGCTCCACCAGCCTAATCCAGCGAGAGACAGACACGGCCTGGATTTCTTTTATTGCAGTAAAAGCCTGACAACTGCTTGGCTCTAACACCACTGGAAAATAACTGCTCGAAATAAGAGCAGGCAACTCCAAGCACCTCTTCGACAAGCAACAGCTCACCCCAAGTTCCTCAAGGGATACTATTCCCCCACTTCCCAGCCGGGGATTTGGTCTGGCAGAGCCCAGGTTTCCCTGGAAAGAGGTTGGGTGAGTGGGATGGAGCTCTCGACGGGGATTCTGCAGCGCAGTGAGTTATGTCCAGCAAGCTGCAAAAATACTGTTATGATTATCAGCCAAAATGCAACTGAAATGGTGAATGGGGGGGGTTTTTTTCACCCCCTCTCTATCATACAAACAACTAAAGCAGGGTATATACCAGTGAAGTGCAGACTCGCACACAGGGAAGTTCCTACACTCAGGCAACACCCGGAGACCTCAATTTTAACATCCAGGAGACCTCAATTTTAACATCCATGAGCATCCCCAGCTCTTGGTCACCACCTTTCCCTTTCCTCAGGCCAGCAGTGCCTTGGGTGGACCAGCTCCAGTGTCCCCTGCCTGGCCATAACTTCAGAGCAAACAAGGAAAAACCCCAAAACAAGGAGAAAACCCCAAAACAAGGGCCTTTATCCAAGCCAGGCTCCAGCCAGCACATTGAGAACTCACCACCAGTGAGCGAGTGGTTGAACTGAAGAGTCTGGTTGTCACTGACACAGACTGTCCCCCCCGTAACGATAATTCCACTGCGCACACGCACATTTCTGCCGATTCGATCTCAGAGATCACTGAAAAGGCCCCCTCCAGGGAATTGCCCGGAGTCGTATTCCTGGATAATTCAGAATTAGACAATACTCCCAAGCGCAGTGATCCTTATCAGCTCCAAGGGCAGCGGATAAATAAGCCCCGGGAGGTCAGTGCTGTGTTTACACACCTATGGCACAAGGCACACCGAGTCACACCTCCCCTCTAATGTCACAGGAGGAAATGTTCCCCCCTCACACCCCCCCTAGCCTGCCTCCTGCCACTCTTTAACCAAAGAAAGCACACCCAGGCCAAGCCAAGCTGATGGAGTTTCCCCAGGGGGGAAGCAGGGGAAAAAAAAGCCCCCCCAAACCCAGCCGATGCCTCATTTCCTTTGGGGAAAGGCAACCTCAAAAGAAAAAACGAACCCCCAAAATCAACAAAACAAGCTCAATTATGCAACCTCAGAAGACAACACGGGTTCCTTCTACAACACTGGTTCCTTCTACGATTTGGGAAGTGAGCTAGAGACACGACGCATCTACTGTGTCCTGTGTCCTACTGTATTCCTATGTCAACAAGATCGCCTAGCTTCCTAGGAAGACAGCAGTTCTCATCTAAAAGCAGAAAGGTGGAAGAAAAAATAATAATAATCCATATACACGTGCCCCATTCTCAGCTTTTTAAAAGGAATTGCAGTAACAGCGCTCGGAAAGACGAGGCCCGGCACAGAGATGCTGAAATCAGGGCAGGGAAAGGTGGACATGGGTTAGAGGAAAATCATTAACACAGGCTTGGGAATGGCCATGGGGACGACAGGGACATCAGTTTGTCCCCTTAGTTACTGAGTTTACAGGGGACGCAGAAGGAAAACTCTCTTTCTCCAAAAATTATTACAAAGGGAGGGAGGGAAGAAGGGAAACTGGAAGCTCTTGGCTGTGACAGCCACCACCAAACACTCGGGGACCAGACCAAATCCTTGTTGCTGCTTTGGGGGCACAGAAAGGATCAAACAACCTTCCCACACCCCAGCCGTGGGGCCAAGGGAGCACCCCACACCTCAGAGGTGCCCCCATTTCCCCTTTCTGCCCTCCCCCTCATTTTGGGGGTGGAGGAAACGCCCTGCACGCCGGCCGTGCCCCAGCTGCTCTCAGTCCCCCCCCGTCCCTGAGGGTGGGGAAGACCCCAAACCCTGGGGGAGCCCTCACCCTCCAGCCACGGTGGGGAACAGCCCACACCACAGCCCCCCCCGATCACTTAGAGGGGGAAACCCCCCCAGGCCGGGGTGTCCCAGCCCCCTTGATGCCTCCCCACCCCAAGAGAAGGGATGAAATCCTAGTGTAGGGTGTCCCAGTCCCCCTTATCGCCCCACCAAGAGAAGGGGTGTGTCCTCAATTTAGGGTGTCCCAGCCCCCCCTAGCCCATCTTATCCCCCC
>JAOQGL010000014.1:4082398-4098865 GCA_027564165.1 Gallinago nigripennis | reverse complement strand
TTATTCCCTTGGGAGAAGAGGCCAACCCCTGCCTCTCTACAGTCTCCTTTCAGGGAGCTGTAGAGGGCAATGAGGTCCCCCCTCAGCCTCCTCTTCTCCAAACTAAACCTGCCCAGTTCCCTCAGCCTCTCCTCACAGGGCTTGTTCTCCAGACCCCTCCCCAGCTTGGTGGCTCTCCTCTGGACACGCTCCAGGACTTCAACATCTTTCCTGTTGTGAGGGGCCCCAAATTGAACACAGCACTCGAGGTGAGGTCTCACCAGTGCCCAGTACAGAGGCACGATGACATTCCTCCTTTTGTGCTTGTCCTCCTGGCCCGGCCCCTGGGGTCTGCGTGTTCACACTTTTCGGTGCACGGTCGCTTGTGCTGAGCTCTGACACGCTCGTGACACCGACACGCTCCCAGCACTGACACGCTGGTGGCCTCTGCGAGGATGTGAATAGCGGAATGGTGAGACAATAGTAAAAGGTAAAGAAGGAACTCTGAAACTCATCCCACGGGAAGGGGGGCAAAAGCCCAGGGTGAGCCCTCCAGCCCCCCCCTCCCCAGCTCCTGGCAGGCTCCCCATGGGCGGGCGACGGGGCTGCGCTGGGTCTGGCTTTGACTGGCAAGTCTCCTTGTCTGTCACGCCCAGAGCCCTCCTCTTTAGGAGGGATTTAAGGGGCTTTCTATGGCTATAGACTACAAGGACAAATAGCACCCCCCGAAACCCCCCGAGCTCAGTTATGAAGCTGCTCATGGGGAGAAGATGGCAGGAGAGATTTCGGTCTAAGGGGGATGAGCTGAGCTGAGGGCATCGCTCCATCCTTCCTTCCAGACAGGCAAAAAAAATGTAATCGGAGGAGCTGAAAAGCAGCCTGCCAGCTCTGGCACCCTGCATCCCGCCGCCTCGGGCATCTCTTCCTCTCCCCCCCTTTGCCTCCTGCAAGATCCGAGCCTTTCCTTCGCAGCCTCGACTCCTGACAACCCTTGTCAATAAATGAGGTGAGCATCCCCCCCTCTTCTACCTCTCCCTCTTTGTGCGGAGGGCTCGGGCTGCGATGTAGGGTATGGGCTGGAGGGGAGGAAGGTGCTCTGCACGGGGAGCAAAATGGCCAAAAGAGGTGGTTTTTGGTTGTTTTTTTTTTCAAAGCTGAGGATGGGAAGGGATTTGAGAGACGATAGATGGGATTTCAGGGAGAGAAGGGGAGCCGGGAGCCTCACAGCAACACAGCATTGCTCAGGCTTAAATAGCCCTGGTTATATCGAGCACAATTTGAGCCTGGGGGGGGAAGGGGGGTGTTATAAAAAAAAAAAAAAGCTTCCCAGCAATAAAACTTAAGGGTCGGCTTCTGTTGTGATGCAATTGCAGTAAACGATTGCCGGCTCGGCCCCCAGACCCGCTGTTGCTACGTGCGTGTCAAATCTGCTGCTTGGATATTTATTTATTTTTTTTTTGGTTGGAGAGATGGAGGGGGCACCTGCACGCATCGCTGCCTGGCTTGGGGGGGGGTGAGGGGGGGGGCAGGGTTTGCTTCTTCTCCTGCCTCCTCGCAATGGTTCCTTCCCGCTTGGAGGAATCCAACCGGCTTTTTCTGCTGCTATGCAGTGATGGGAAGGAAGGAGTGGGGGGGGAAGGTTGTGATCCTCCCTGGAAAATCCAGGAGGTTTTGGGAAAGGATGTGGGGGGTGTTTAAAGCGGGATTTCGGTGGCGGAGGTCGGGCGCAGGCTGTGCATTGTATAATCTTTTGTTTCTCAAGGTCTTCTCCCTTCCTAAAGAGAGCAGCGTGGCAGGCAGCCAGCCACGGCTCCAGCCTGCCGTATGTCTGACAGCCGGCTCTGCTTTCCCTCCCGTGCCCTTTCCCAGCTGAAATGCCATTTCTCCATGTCCTGCGGGCCCTGGGTGATGCTGTGCTGCCCTCAGCCAGGCATCCATCCATCCATCCATCCATCCATCCCGGGAGGATGCATCCCTGCCCGTGCTGAGGATTCAGGGCTGCCTCTCCTTGGGTTGCTATTTGTACCGCCGCTAAAGCCTTCCTGCCTGCCTCCTCCCGACTCTCCTGATAAAGCTGCTTTAATTGCATCAGGAGGGGGAAGCCAGGTGTGAAAGGAGAAATCCAGGTGCTTGCCACCCCCTAAAGGGGCTTTTTCCCGTTCCCCCAGAGGGGAGTTTACTTTGCGGGACCGAGACTGAGCAGGTTTAAACATTTTCTTGCATGTATCTGAGGTCGGTGCTTCAAACAGTGATTCTCTTTATGGTGTTTCTCGACGCTGCAGTTTTTCCCCTTTGCAGGGAGTGAATGGCTGGGGGGGGGGGCGGGGGGAGGCTGGGAAGAGCGTAATAATATTTGCCCATTCCTCAAGAGTGTTGTGTGTCATCATTAATACTCCGTGAGCCCCGGAGGGAAGGGATTAGAGCTGAACAAATTATGATGGCAGGTCGGATTCTGGCTGCAGCACGTCTCACGCTCCTCTCTGGCACCTCTCCTCGGAGGATTTGCAAGGAATTAGCAGATTAACGAGTCCCTGCTACTCCCCACGAGGGTCCAGGGCTCGGTGTGGGGAGGGGAGCAGAGGTGCTGGGGCATGATGGGGTGGTTATGGGGGGAGTCGTGGCCATCGGCTCCGGTGCTGAGTCCCTCTTGCACTGCGGTAAACGATGCTCGGGGCTTGATTATTGGGGCCAAGTGTTTGCCAGGACTTCTCTCTCAGCAGGGATGGGTCCTGGGGGCCATCGTGGAGAAATGTGCAGTCCTTTCTCCTGCCCACAACTCCCCAGCAGGGATGGGAGGAGGATATTTTTGTCATTCCCACCATCCAGGGTGTCTGGGACATCAGCTATCCCCAGCAAGCTGGTGGGGACCCCTGTGGGAGGCAGGACCAGGAGGCTCTTTGGGGCAGGGAAAACCAAGAGGGTCTCCCCTGAGGTCTCTGCAGGGCTGGCAAGGGAAGAGCCCTTTGCTTTCTTTGCTAGCCCAGCCTGGCATGGCTATAAGTGTGCCCATGGCATGTTCTCACCATCCCTGGGGCAGATGTGGTGTTGGCACTGCCCTGATATACCACCCCAGGGGCTCAGTGTCTGCCTCAGGGGCTCTGTGTCAGCCCCATGGGCTTCGTGTTAGCCCCATGGGATTTGTGTTAGCCCTAAGGGTTCTGTGTAAGCCCTATAGCCTTTGTGTTAGCCCTATGCATTTTGTGTTAGCCCCTTGGGCTGTATATCAGCCCCACAAGCTCTAGCACCCTCTGTGTGGGCCCCACGGGCTGTATGTCAGCCATATGGGCCGTGCTGTTAGCCCCACAGACTGTGTGTCAGCCCCATGGACTCGATGTTAGCCCCACAGGGTGTATGCCAGCCCCATGGGCTCGGTGTCAGCCCCACATGGCTGCCCATCACGTTACCCCGTCGAGCTTTCCTCCCTCCAGCCTGCCATCTCGCATCCCGTCCCATTTTTCCCCAGCTGTGACATGGTGCCATCCAGCTGTATAAAATCCGAGGCGCCGCAGCCCGAAGTAGGTCAGTAAGTTGTTGTTTTATTTTTCCCCAGCCGGCTTCTTCTCGGCAGCAGCGATGGAGGATGAAGGCAGAAGGCTCCTCACGGGCTTCTCTGAGATGATACCCCTGGAGGCAACAAACCCTCCTCCCCGGGGTTAATCCCCAGCATCCCCCTCTGTGCTGGGAGCGGGTTTTCTGGGGGGAAAATGTGATTTTAGGGTAAAGGGGTGGGGGAGCAGGATGTAGGTAGCAGCTGGGGGCGATGCCATCCCAAGCCCGTGCCGTGTCCTCGGCCTCGCCGGGACGCGGTGACCGGCGGCGGGTTCACGCCGAGCCTGACTCATTGTTGTGCCTGGCCTTATGTAAGCTGTGCCGAAATCTCTGCCGGGGGCGGCGATGGAAGTGAGCTGGGATGGAAGGATCAGAGAGGGAGTTTTGTTGGGGAGGGGGGGGGAGGTGAGGGAGGAAGGAAAGCAGCTCATCGCCATGGTTACCAGCATCTTTGCAAAGTTCTTCGCATCCATCTGGTTTCGTTTATTTTATTTATTATTTTTTTTTCCAGCCCTTTTCATCTCGTGGAGGGAACATCCCTTGATGTTTCTGGCTGTGCCGGCTGCGGCAGACGGTGCGGTGGGCTGGAGGAGGCACGTGGGAGGTGGGAGACGGGTGTGCTTTGGCCCCCCCATCTCCCCCCTCCAGCCCCAGAGACGGAGCCTGACATCGAGTCGAGTCTTTTAACCTTCTCTCCCCTCCGTTTCCCACCCAGCACAGTTCTCTGATGGGATTGGGGAGGTGTTTCCTCAGTCTGATACCCCAGCAGGGATCGCCACCTTCTGGGCCACAAGCTGTGGTGGCATCTTGGCTCTGGGAATATAATCCCAGTGGGATCCAGGAGGACCCAGAATTGATGATGCTGGAGGGTGGCTTCATGGCCAGAGCCTAGGCTCCTGGGTCTGCCTGCAGAGCTCCTCACCGCCAGAGCCTTCCAGCAAATCAATTCTGGAAATGAACAGGATGAACTAATTGAGTTAATCCCGAGAAGTTAATCAATGTCCAGGCGGTTTGGCCAGAAGTCCTGTTTATAATCCATGCAGAGATCATTAAGACCTTGCGAGATGGAGGCGCGGCGCAAAGCCAGGCTTTATGGAAACCAGAGGCAGAACCACGTCCAGGTCCCCAGGGCTGAGCCTGGGGGATCCGTTTCCCAGTGGAGGGGCAGGATTTGACCTCCCAGTCGTGGGCAGAGCTTGCGGGGAGTTCGTGGGGACTGTGAAGCTCAGGATCTGCTTGGTTTTCCCTCTCCCCCTGTGTTTTCCACCCTCCCCAGCTCAGAGCTGCTTGGGGATGGAGAGCAGCCCACTCCTGGCACCAAACCGGTGCTCAAGAGCACGGCAAGACCGGTGGAGTGTCCATCCCAGTCCAAAGGCAGCTGGGCATCTTCCAGCCAAGGCTCCAGCCAGTCTGGTGCCCAGCTCCTTGGGCTCATCACCCGTCGGTGGCTCAGCAGAACAGACCGGCCACTGGCCAGCCAGCTCTGGATTTGCTTTCTCCTTCCCAGGGCTCTGAGATCTCCTGCTTTTGGCTCAGTACTCAGCCAGCGGAGAGCAGGAGGATGCTGGAAAGCTCTGGGTGCAGCCAGATCCTACAGGGATGTCCTTGTGTCCAGAAGAGAGATGGCTGATGCGGGCACCAAACCGCAGAGAGACGGGACTAACCATACCCCCACCTCAGGGACAGCCACCGGGGACCTCCCCGGCCGGCGAGAAGGAGAAGGAGCTCCCAGGGAAGGATTTTGCTGCATTTCCAGTCCCTAAAATCCAGCACCCGGAGCTTTAAAGGGCATTTGCGTGGGAGTCAGGTCACTGTCCCCGACAGAGCCGGGTGAGAACCAAGTGCTGGCTGCTGTCCCAAGAGCTGGCAGTGCTCCTCAGATAAAGCCACTCCAGCTTTGCCAAGGGAACTGCTACCCGGATCGCCTGCCTGGAAAAAAACAACCTGTTTTTTGTTTTTTTTTTTTCCTGGGGAAACCCACAATCCATGTGTTGGGCTGGGATGGGAGCTCTTTCCTGGTTGGCAGGACCCATCCATTCCCTGGGAGCTTGCAGGGGCCGGGCTGGGCTCCCCGAATCTCTGGGGAGGATGCGGCATTGGCTTCCCCAAATATAGGGAATGATAAAAGACACAGAGGAGGCGGCAGCCTGGGCTCCGTGCCTGCCTCCATCCCTTATTTTGTTAAACTAATTCCCTCGTTTTGCGGTTTGCCAGGAAAAGCGCCCGGAATCCTGCCCGGGTGTGTTTGCAGGGGTTGTTCAGGGAGTTAAGTGGGCTGCTCCTGACAGCAGCGCTGGGATTTAGATGTTTAATTCCCTTCTGGGAAGGAGTTTTTCCTTCTCTCCTCCGCAGGGGTCATGGTCGGTACCCACAGCAGCCACTCGGGGCCCGGGGGGGGGACACCAGCCATTGCCCCCCCCTCTCTGCAGCGCCCGCTCCGGCTCTCTTTGCCCATCGGCATCAATAATTCACCGTGTTTAGCTTCATCAATAATAAACGCGGGTCAGGCTGCCAGCCGGGGGGAGGCAGGGCCCTCCCCAGCCCCCTCGGCACCGCCGGGATGCCATGGAGCTCCGGTCCCAGCACCGATGTCCCCGGTGCCACCAGCCTTTCCTGCCTCCCATCTGTCCTCGGCTCAGGTCGGGCTTCACTCTTGGCCAGAGTCGGTGGTCTCCGCGTCCACAGCTCTCTCCCAAAAGCCACCCGAGCGCATCTAGAAGAGCAAGTAAGCTTTGGGGACAATAAGGGCAGTGCCACGTCCCCCCGGTCTGTGTGGTGCCAGGGGGGGATGTGGGCAGGGGATTTCCCACCCCCCCTCCTCCCCTGTTCTCTTGCCGTATCACTTTCAGCCTTGATTTGTGGATTTAATTCAAACCTCCAGTCCCCGTGATTTCCATCTCTCACTTTGTATTGGTGGTTTAGACTAGAGACACACACATATATATATATATATATTTCATATAGATAATGCATTTTCAGAGCTGAATCTTTCCTCAGCCCCCTATTTGGTGCCAGAAAGAGCATTTTCACTTCAAGCAGGCTTTTTTTTTTTGCCTGCACCTTCCCTCGGCCAGAGCAGCTCCCTCCTTGGAGGCAGATGCCTACCAGGGACCGGCAAGGATTTGCAGTTCACCACCACCACCACTCCAGTTCACCCCTGCTGGGCCAGCACACGTCCCAGTGACTCGGGGACAGAGATGTGGCCCAAACAAAGCTCTTTTGGATCAGAATCAGGAGCCCATTTGCCTGTGGTCAAGGAGGCTGCACATTTGGGGACCACCACCTCAATGCATCCCTGGAGGCATCTTCTACCTTGGCAGTGATGCAGAGGGGGACAGGGCTGTCCCACTCCCCTGTGCTGAAGCCAGGACCCCCAGTGGGTGCTGGAGCTCATGACTAACCCCCCCGTTCTCTTGTCATCCCCCCCCCCCCAACTTTTTCCTTCCTTGCAGGGAGCATAATGCTGAACAGCATCACCGATGGGCTCCTCTGCTGCCTGATGGGCAAGACGACCAACGCCGTGGGGCCACTGGACAGCGTTGAGTCCAGCAACGGCTACAGCTTCATGGAGGTGAAGCCGGGGAGGATCCTGAGGGTCAGGCACAGCATTCCCAACCGCCCAGCCCCAGAGGAACCCCAGGAACCCCAACCCGGGGGTCCGGAGCGGGGCACGGTGCACTGCAAACGCAAGATCACCGTCTACCGCAACGGGCAGCTGGTGATCGAGAACCTGGGGGACGCCGTCCGCTCCGAGATCCTGCACTGCCAGAACAGCTCGGGGGAACCCAACAGCACCGTGGAGCTGGAACTCTCCGACGTGGCCGGTCAAACTCCGGCCCAGGCTCCCGCCGGCACGCCGGGATGCGGCACGCCGGGATGCGGCACGCGGGAGGCAGCCCCCGCCAAGCGTCGGAAGCGTAAACCCAAGAAAGTCGTCAACATTGACTGCAAGAAGCAGATCACGAGCTGCAAAGGGACGCACAGCGACGTGGTCCTCTTCTTCATCCACGGCGTGGGGGGCTCGCTGGACATCTGGAAGGAGCAGCTGGACTTCTTTACCAAGCTGGGCTACGAAGTGGTGGCTCCCGACCTGGCTGGCCACGGCTGCAGCTCGGCTCCCCAAATTGCTGCTGCTTACACCTTCTACGCCCTGGCGGAGGACATGAGGGCCGTCTTCAAGCACTACGCAAAGAAGAGGAATATCCTGATAGGACACTCGTACGGGTGAGGGACAGGGGCATTCCAGGAGGGAAGGGATGGTTTCATCCCGCCTTGTCCTCTCCTTGGCAGCAAACACCCGACAAATCATAGAATCATAGAATGGTTTGGGTGGGAAGGGACCTTAAAGCCCACCCGGTGCCACCCCCTGCCCTGGGCAGGGACACCTCCCACCACACCAGGTTGCTCCAAGCCCCCCCCAACCTGCCCTTGAACCCCTCCAGGGATGGGGCAGCCACAGCTTCTCTGGCCAACCTGGGCCAGGCTCTCACCACCCTCACAGCAAGAAATTCTTCCCGACACCTCATCTAAATCTCCTCTCTTTCACCTTAAAACCCTTCCCCCTCATCCTATGGCTCCTCTCCCTCATCAAGAGTCCCTCCCCAGCTTTTCTGGAGCCCCTTTAGGGACAAGAAGAACCTGCACTTTGGGGGCTGAGAGGCAGAGTGTGGGGTTTCCCGTTCTGGGTTTATCCCTCAGCTCTGATCTCCTACATCCTCTTGGTGTGTGTCCGTGGGTCCAGCTAATCCCCGAGCCCGTCCTCCAGCAGGGAAGCTGGCAGAGCACAGCCTATAAATAGAGTAAGCCCGAGAAAGTCAATTAGATGGAGACTAAGCAGCGCAGAGAGCAGCCCCGGGAGGAGAGGGAGCTGGAGGTGGGTCTGAACTGGGCAGGATTAGATCAGGACAAGGCTGGTCCAGGCTGGAGTGCACCCAAGTGGGTCCCAGCACCCTGCTTTGGTCTGCAGAGCAGTGAAACCCCAAGCTCAGCCCCTCTACCTGGGCTCCATGGGGTTTGACTGAGGTTATCCTGCCCCAAAAAAAGGGGAGCACGGATCAAAGGAGGGATTGTAGCCTGGGATCCAACCACAGATCCTTGGGATCTACCTCGGGGTGCATTATGAGGGTTGGAGCATGGCCCCCATGTCTGTCTCTCCTCGCAGGGTGTCCTTCTGCACCTTCCTCGCCCACGAGTACCCGGACCTGGTCCATAAGGTGATCATGATCAACGGGGGGGGCCCGACAGCGCTGGAGCCCAGCCTCTGCTCCATCTTCAACATGCCCACCTGCGTCCTCCACTGCCTGTCCCCGTGCCTGGCATGGAGCTTCCTCAAGTGAGTGGCCACTTCTGACGCTGGGGAAGGTCATCCCTGGCCACCTTGGCTTCCAGCCACCGCGGGGGTACGGGCCACCACCACGGGGAGGGGGGGCTAACCCTCTGCTTGCCACCGGCTCCCGTCCCCGCAGGGCTGGCTTCGCTCGCCAGGGTGCCAAAGAAAAGCAGCTGCTGAAGGAAGGCAACGCCTTCAACGTCTCCTCCTTCGTGCTGCGCGCCATGATGAGCGGGCAGTACTGGCCGGAGGGCGACGAGGTCTACCACGCCGAGCTGGCCGTGCCCGTCCTGCTGGTCCACGGCATGCACGACAAGTTTGTCCCGGTGGAGGAGGACCAGCGAATGGCCGAGGTAGGGGGGACACGGAGAGGGGCTCGGGAGGGTGGGCGAGGGCTTGGGGGTCCGCGGTGATACGGGGAATTGCGGGGGGGGGAGCTCATCCCGGCGCTGACGCCTGTCGCTGCCATGGATTCTCCTCCAGATCCTGCTGATCGCCTTCCTGAAGGTGATCGACGAAGGCAGCCACATGGTGATGATGGAGTGTCCCGAGACAGTGAACACGCTGCTCCACGAGTTTGTCCTGTGGGAGCCCGAGACGCCGACTGGGGACGGGCAAGGGGAGAAGAAATAAAGCGGCGGGACGTGGCGACCGGGCTGCTCCCGCGGGAGAGACCTTGCGGAGAGGAGGAGAAGGCTTTGCGAGAGCGGAGGCTGCCCTCACCGGGAGGCTCAGCCCATTTTCTTTCCCGGCCGCCTCCAGAGGCTGGTGACGGAGCGTGGAGGCTCCCCCCGGGGCAGGGGGTGCGTGGGGCCGGCGGAGGGAACACGGCAGACCTGGTCCCCATCCCCTCGGGGACGGCACGGCAGCCGCCGGAGCGTCTTCATCCTGTTTCTTTGTAGTATTATTTTCCTCACGCAGCAAACCCCCACCCCCACCCCCCCAAAATGCCACCCCGGGGACAGAGAGGAGGCGGCTGCGGGGAGACCGGTCCCACCTGCAGCAAAACGGGAAGAAATTGGAGGGAATTCCTTCAGGGAGAGCACGTCGGCTCCGGCACCTTCCCGGCCAGGGATGGAGGAGCTGAGCTGGGCTTGATTGAAGGGGAAGCCAAAGGCTCCTTGGCCTCAGCAGCGGGATTTGCCTCTCTCAGCCCTGGAGGACCTGGATCGAGCTGGGACGATGGGACCACCATTAATTCCAGCGACGTGGTGTCCGGCAGCTCCTGGCTGGCTCTGCTGAGGATTTGCCTGCGCAGCTCATCT
The DNA here is from genome assembly GCA_027564165.1 of Gallinago nigripennis. Lineage (NCBI taxonomy): Eukaryota > Metazoa > Chordata > Aves > Charadriiformes > Scolopacidae > Gallinago > Gallinago nigripennis. The sequence continues at coordinate 4,088,743 of JAOQGL010000014.1, read as the reverse complement.
CTGCCTGGCCAGGAGCCGAGGACGAGGAGGTGACCTGCTCCTCGTGGGCACGGCCAGAAGGACCATCAGCTCCCCCACCGTGGTGGGACCGAGGTGGCTGCGGCGGGGAGGACAACGCCAAGCCTGAGCTCTCCCGCCGTCCCCGGTGCCACCGTCCGTGCAGTCACGTCCCCAACCACCGTCGCTTTAGGTACCGCAGCTTCTGCAGAGCCCTCAGCTTCCCTCCTGCTGCCTCATCCTGGAGATGCTCGGAGCCAGCACCATCACTCAGCGACTCCCACAGCATCCCATCCGCTTGCCCTTTCCCACCTTCCAGCCCCTCCACGACTCCGGGACCCACTACCTGCTCCCGGACCCCGTTCCTGCCGGGATCACACCCATCCCTGGTGCACCAGGGGATCAGCAATACACCATCATGTTGCCGCCGTGTCCGTCCTTGCTGACAGCTCCCGTATGGATCCGTGAAGGTCTTGGAGAACATGGGAGAGACAAAGAAGACCACGACCGTCCAAATCTCACCAGGCTCCAGCTCGTTACCCGCCGACACCGTTCTGTACATAACCCACCGGTGCCACCATCTCCTCCCTCCTCCGCTTCGCCTCCCGCTGCCAGGAGCCGGGCAGGACCGAGAAGGTACATGAGAAGTGTCGAGAAGGGACCTGGGTGCCATCACGGGGTCACACCAGGAGGATGCTGTGCTTCACCACGGCCACTCTCCAGCCCCGTCCCCACGCGCTGGGGATGGCCCCGGCCTCCCCGTTCTCCCCCCCCAAAAAAAAGCTTTGCTTCCCTTTTATTTCCACCCTCCCCCATTTAAACCAAAGAAACAACCAGTCCCACGGAAACCTCACCCTTGGCCCGTGTCCCATCCAGCACCCACCTTTTCCTGAGGGACACCCCCCCCCAGGTCTGCTCAAGGAACTCCCCGATGGGGAACAGCTCCAACTGGAGCTGGCACCCACTTGCAACGCATCTTCCCCGAGGCTGAGCCCATCTTTTCTCCCCAAACTGGGTGATGGAGAAGAGGAAGGGTCCTTTGGACCTGACCCCAGCATGGTGGGGACCCCAGGTGTCCCCAGGCAGCCCCCCCAGCTCTGTCCCAGCACCGGGGCAGAGCTGCTCCTCTTGCCGGCACCTCCCCCTGCCCGCTGCTGCCACAACCTGTCTCATAATGAGAATTTTAATGACCCTGGGTTCAAATTGTTGCCACGAGCCCCCACGACACCCCTCCCACCCCCATCCTGGCCAGGGGAGACGCCGCAGCACGGCTGGGCTCTGCAATAAGGGTACCCCGAAACGCCACCGTACCCCAAAAGGTGGCTCTGGACCACCCCCCAACCCCTCCCTTGCCCCACGCCACCCCCAAATCCAGCTCCCAGGCGACTGTCGGTGCCCGGCCACGGCTCTTCCACCCGTGTTTGCCACGGAGTCTGTGTCGCTTTGTACCCACGTCGCTTGTGCTAAGGCCAAGGCAAACCGCACACCGCGACCCCGCCGCTGAGCCCCGCGCCCCCCCAGTGCCATTTCATACAGTAAAGCCCCGTTATATTCTCAGCTGCCTCCGACTCATTGATGGGGAGGGACGTGCCGGACCCCGGGGGGGCGGTGTCCCCATAAGTGTCCCCAAAAGTGGGGAGAAACCGAGCCAGAAATCACGGGCAGCTTAGATCCTTAGGAAAAAAAATACGACTCGCAGTGATTTATTTATCGCCCTTTAAGGGAAGTAGAAAAATAGGAAAAAAAAAACTTCTCGCCAGTGTTCGTGACATAAAAAGCCACCCCTGCGGCCCCCTCCCCGGGCAAGGGGGTGTCCTCACCCTCCCTGGGGTGGGTCAGTGCCTGCCCTGGATGTCGGGGGGCCGGAGCTGCCGCTCGCCCTCGGCCAGGAAGATGCGCATGGCGCGGTGCAGCATGTGCACCCCCAGGCGCCGGCGCCGCTCCGCCGGCCAGCTCGCTGCCACCCCATAATAGTTCCCCTTCCGCTGGTTGGTGATGGTCTGCAGCCCTGCGGGGAGGGGGTCAGCACCCACAGCCCCCTCCCCACCTCCCACACAAAGGACACAGTCCGCACCCACAGCCCCAGCCCCCCATCAGCACCCACAGCCTTGGCCCCCCTGCTCCCCATTGGCACCTACAGCCCCCCATTGGCACCCACAGCCCCCCATCAGCACCCACAGCCCCCCAGAGACGGGGTCAGCACCCACAGCCCCCCAACAGCACCCACAGCCCCCCAGGAAAGGAGGCAGCTCCCAGCCCCCACCCCCAAGCAGTTTTTCCCACAGGAGGTGGCTTTTTTGGGGGGGGTCTTCCAGCCCCTGCATTGGCAACCAGGGACCCCAGAGTCTGTGTGAGCCCCAGGATGGATGGGGGGGCCAGGCCAGCACCATGTTGTGTGTGTCCCCCCCCCCAGCCCTGCTCACCCAGAGCCTCCACGAGGCAGCCCTCCCGCGTGTAAGCCTCGGCCGGGACGGTGCCCTGGAAGCAGTGCATGGAGATGACACCGTGCCCGCTCCCCCAGATCTCCAGGATGCGCCGCACCTTGGGGCAACCCTGTGGGACCACGGGCATCGTCACCACAGCCCCCCAGTGCAGCCCCCCCGTGCCCATCACCACCACCACCAGCCCCCTGTGCCCATCACCAGAGCCTCCAGCCCCCTGGTGCAGCCCCCCGTGCCCATCACCACCACCCCCAGCCCCCTGTGCCCATCACCAGAGCCCCCAGCCCCCTCAGCCCATCCCACCCTCTGTGTCCCAGCGCGGTGCTGGCTCAGAGCCTCAGCGAGGTGACAGTAGGGCCGGGCACGTGTCCCCTTGCCCACGTAGAAGATGGCATCGACGAAGGTCCTGAAGCACTCGGCCGGGCTTAGCCGGTGGGAGCGGAGCGGCAGGTTCTGGGTGGTCCTGGGGGTGCAAACCCCCAACTTTGGGGCTTGATGCCTCCCAGGGGGTCCCCGCTGGGACCCTCACCACGGCACGGGGGACACATAGGGCAGGGGCACGGACCTACCTGGGGTCGAGGAGGAGGTAGTTGAAGCTGGACTTGACCAACCCTTCCCGCCAGTGTCGGGTCCGGTCGGGGCGGTCAAACTGCTGGGCCAGCACCAGCTCGTCCTGGGCACAGTCGGGGACGTGGCCGGTCCGTAGCGCGGCCACCAGCTCGGGGCTGTGACCTGGGGTGGCCGTGGGGACCACCATCAGCACCACGGGGGGCTGGTTGGGTGGGTTGGTGGGGGTGTTTGTCCCCAGGACTCACCTGCTGGGCTCCCCCGGGGTCCCCTCACCAGCTCCTCCAGCCGCCGCAGGTAGAGCCTCCTGGTGAGCTCCGTGATGGGCCCCGGGTTGTCCCCCAGCGCCCGCAGCCGCCGCCGCAGGGCTTCATCCGAGAGGGGCCGTGGTGGCCCCCTGTGTGCTCGCCCATCCTCTGGGCTGGTGGTGGCCTCTGTGCCAGGGCTGTGCCCTCTGGTGGGTGCCTGTCCCCTCTCCTCGTCCTCAAGGTGCTCCTCGGAGCAGGCAGCAGGCGAGAAGGTCGCCACCGGGCTCCTCGGCTCCACCGTGGTGCTGCCTGGTGGCCGTGGGGCTAGGAGGTGGCTGAAGCTCCCATGGGGCCACCGGGACTGGTGTGTCCCCAAGGTTGAGGGGTCCTGCCACCCAGAGCCACCCTCCAGCACCTTGGGGTTGGGACTGCTGGTGGCGCAGAGGGAGCCCTGAGCATCTGATGGAGTTTCCTGGGGGTGGCCACGGTCCCCAGGGACCAGGAGGACTGTGGGGCTGGAGCCAGAGGAGCCCTGAGCATCTGATGGGGTGTCCTGGGGGTGGCCGTGGTCTCCAGGGACCAGGAGGACTGTGGGGCTGGAGCCAGAGGAACCCTGAGCATCTGAGGGGGTGGCCTGGGGGTGGCCGTGGTCACCAGGGACCAGCAGGACTGTGGAGCTGGAGCCAGAGGAACCCTGAGCATCTGAGGGGGTGTCCTGGGGGTGACCACGGTCCCCAGGGACCAGGAGGACTGTGGGGCTGGAGCCAGAGGAACCTTGACCATGTGATGGACCATCCTGGGGGTGGCTGTAGTCCCCAGGGACCAGCAGGACCGTGGGGCTGGAACTGGGGGAGCTGCTGGCCCCCGGGGGCAAACTGGGAGCTCCGGGGAGGATCTCAGTGTCATCCGAAGAGCCTGTCCCTTCCCTGTCCTCGTTGGATACATCCCCCCTCCCTGGGGTGACAGGATCCCTGGGGACCCCCCAGGGGACTCTGAGCCTGGGGGGCCTCCGGGGCATCTCCAGCGACTCGTCAAAGAGGGATGAGGAGGAAGAGGAGGCACCGAGCCGAGCCGCGAAGGCCTGGAGGCGGCTCTTGGTCCTGGGGGTGACGTGGCGGTGCAGGGGGGGCTCTGCCCCCCGGGGGGTGACATCCCCAGCGGGAGTGTGGGGGGGGGAACCCCGGAGGCTGCACCCCCAGAGCCGGGCAAGCAGCTCCCCCACATCGCCCGCCTCAGAGCCTTCCTCACAGCCTGGGGGTGCTTTTGAGCCCCCCCCAAAATCCTCCCCCTGCACCCGCTCCATATTTGGGGGGCTGTGGGGGGGCAGCTCCTCGGTGGCAGCTCCAGTTGGGGAGGGGGCTTCACCCGGCTCTGGCCCCCCCACTGCGCAGGGCTGGGGGGAGCAGCGGTGCTGAGCCCCCGGGGACCCCCCCGCCTCGCTGGGCTCCAGGATCTCCACCGCGGTGACGAAGCTCTCGCTGCCACCGCTGCTGTCCCCAAGGTGGCTGCGGTCACATCCCCTGCCCCCCGCCTCAAACGCTGTCACCCCCACTTTGGGGGCAGCTGGGGGGACATCACCCGGCCTTGCCCACCCCATCGGGGGTCCCCGGGGGACACCAGGGTGGTCCTGAGCCACAGCCCGGGGGATGTCACCGTCCCCAGGGCTCCGACGTGCCACGGAGAAGCCACGGAACTGGGGAGCACTGGGAGCCACCCCGTGTCCCCCCGGGACCCTGCCGCAACGCTGGGGGGGGCGCAGGGACCCACCAGCTCCAAAGTCCTGCCGAGGCTTGGGGACAACCCGGGGGGGTCCCCTCATCCTTCTTCCCCCCAAAATCCTGCTTTGGGGACCCTCCCCGAGCTCGTCCCCGGCCCAGAGCAGCGTGCTGGAGGCCAGGGGCTGCGGGGGGAGAGCTGGGACCCCGGGGGCCAGCGGGGGCCACAGGGTGAGGGAGGGGGGGTCCCCAAACCCGCCCCCCAGCTCCTCCAGCAGGGACCTGCGGGTGCTGCTGAGGGGTCCGTCCTCGGGGGGCTGGGAGGTGACACTGTCCTCGCTGCCATCCTCCGTCAGGAAGGACAGGGACCGCCTGCCCCCCCCCGGCTCTGGGGGCAGAGATAGGAGTCGGTGTCTGGCCCAAATTGGGGGGGGCAACACCCACCCTGGACAAGGGGGCACCCTGGGGACCTCACCCTCCATGGGGGGCCAGCCCTGGCCACGCTGCAGGTCCCAGGGAGGTGGCTCCAGCTCCGTGGCTCCTCTCCCATCCTGCGGGGGGGGGGGGGACACTGCTGCCACTGCTGCTGGGGGCCACCACAGCCCCCCCGGCCCCCCAGGACCAGGAAAGCACCCGATGATGAGGGTCCCAGCACAGGCAGCACCCCCAAAAAGGGGCTGTCCCCCCGTCCCCGCAGCTGTCCCCGCTGACCTGGTCTCGGGGCTCCGCGGCCCCCCCTTTCTTCAGCAGGAGCTGGGGGGGCCGGTGGCACCCCCAGGACGCGGTGACATGCCACGGCCTTGGCACCTTGGGGGACCTGGAGAAGGCGGGGGGGGGGACAGGGCTTCACCCCCAGCCTGCTGCACCCCCTGGCTTGGTCATGGCCCCCCCCCGGGGGTCACACAAGTGCCACCAGCCCCACGGCTGGGTGCCCTGGCACCGGGGGGGGCGGGGAGCGGGGGGGACACAGTGGTTACCTGGCGTTGGGGTCCCCAGGGCGGGGCAGCAGCAGCCCCCCACAGCGCCGGCCACCCAGATTGGGGGGGGTGGTGACCCCCCTCGAGGGGGGCAAGTTAGGGGCGCCCCCCCGCTCCAGCAGGGCCTGCAGCGCCCTGTGGCACGGCAGGTACGGTCAGCGCGGGGGGGGGAGACACACACACCAGCCCGCAGCCCCCCCGGGCATCCCCCCCTACCCCGGGTTGAAGCCACACAATGCCCCCCCCGCCCCTTTATGTCTGTGTAGGGGCCCCCCCCAGGACCTGGACCCCCTCCCAGTGCGCCCCCCCCCCCGGGGCAATGTGTCCCAATGTGTGTGTCACCCCCCGGGGTTCAATGTCCCCCCCCCCAGCCCCGCTCCAATGTATGTCCCCCCCGGTT
>JAOQGL010000014.1:3939796-3952949 GCA_027564165.1 Gallinago nigripennis | reverse complement strand
GGCCCCCCCCAACCCACCGCCCCCCCCCACCCTCGCCCCCTCGCTCAGGCATCGTTTAAAAAAATAAGTCGGCGGGAGCCAAGCAAAGCCCATTTAGGGCAGCTGTTGCTGTCCGTGCTGCAACACACCGGGCTTTCACGCAATTTTGGTTTAATGCAGGACCATTAACGACACGTTACGGGCTTGTTCTGGCTCCTGCCTGTCTGCAGAGCCCCAGCGCAAAAAGACAGGTCGGAACCCAGCAAGACACGACGTTTCCAGCAGCCCTGGTTTGCCCCGAAAGCTCCTTCTCGACTCCCCAAATTCCAAAGAGTTAAACCCCCCAGATTTTGGCCTCGTTTCCCACTGCTTAAATCTGACGGAGGCTGGCGCTGACCTTCCCAGCCCTAAACCTTAACGGCACCGGGGATCTCCCAGCCCGTTTCTGGGCTTTTTTGGAGAGGGTTTTGATGCTCTTGCGACAGGTTCCTGGGGGCAGAGGGGGGACACCGAGGGCAGAGGGGACACACCGAGGTTCCCAAGCCACACACTGTCCCCTAAAGCCACCAGCACCTTGTGCAGGGGGGTCCCAGCGCCACCCCACAGATCCCACTAAAAAAACCCTGATGTTACCACCCAAAGGTTTGATTTACAGCTGGCTCGTCCCCAAAAAGCCAAGAAAAAACCCCAGTTCCTGTTCCATCACAGGCAGCGTCGCACGTTCCCGAAGGATTTAACGGCAAAAAGTGGGAATTCTGAAACGGGGAGCGTGGGCTGCCCCGCCGGTGGCAGACAGAGGTTATTCTTAGGAGCTCGCTGAATAATAGGGTTTATTTAAAAAAGGGAAAGTCCTTGCGAGGGAAAGAACCTCGAATGACTGCTGCTATTTGCCGAAAGTTCCTCACTGACGCCACGATGGATTACCCCGGGCTGCACCGACCTGGAGTCTCCTGCGCTAAAAATAAAAAGGGAAGAAAGGCAGGATTTAGCATCTTGTGAAAAATGCCTATTTGGGCTTGCCGGGGCGGCCCCATCGCTGCTTTGGTATCAATTCCTCCTACTGCTATAAAAAGCCCGGCAGCAGAGCGAGTATCGTCCTTGGCATCGAACGTCTCCTCCTCCTCCTCCTCCTCCTCCTCCTCCTCCTCCTCCTCCAGTGGGTGGCCGGGATCCAGCCCCGTAAGAAGCCAGGGAATCGCGCTGCCGCCTCCTCCGGCCCCGAGGAACCCGGACCAGGCGTATGAGCTCCCCTTCCTGCCGCACGTAGTGGGGGGGGTATGAGGTTTTGGGGTGAAAATGAGCAAGAAAAATCCCCCTCCCCATCTGACTGGGGGTCAGCACCGGACGGGTCGACTGAGGAGCATCTTTCATGGGATTTTTGCTTGGAAATCCACAAGGTACTTTAAAAGACTCCCCCCTAAGAGACGAAATGGTTTTAAGGAGGATCATTCCAGCTGCTGTAAGATATTCCTGCCGGGAATTGAACATTCTGGGAAGTTATGGGAAGTCATTTAATATTCTGGGAAGGGAGACGCTGCACCAGGGACCGGCGGGATGCTCGGAGCACCCTCAGCTCCCACCGCGGTCACTCCAGAAAGCCAGAACCAGCTTTGCCACTTCAAACCTCCGATTTTTACCCCAAAAGTTGCCGAACATCTAGGAATAAAGTCCAAAACGGGGGGGAGAAAGTTCACTTTACCCCGGCACCAACTCATTTGGTCAGAACCGGGCTCACCCTGAGACAGCTTTTCCCAGACAAGCTCAGAGCCTGTTTTGAGGTGAGAGCGCAGCTTTTGGGTGAAATTTCAGAATTACTCAGAACAGCATCTCACACATCCTCCGGGCGGAGCGGGAGGTCCCCCCGGCAGCTCCCGGTGCCGGCCAAGGCAGGAGGATGCTCTACCAACGGTGTGTGGGGAAAAAAGAAGGAGCTGCCACCCCATTGAGCACCTGAACCACCACCTGTGAGTCCCCGAGGGGGGAATCGATGGAGGAGGAATCCGTTCCGGAGCCAGTATTTCCTATGAAGCAGGAAATGATGGGGAAGAGAAGGTAAAAGTGACTGCAGAGTATGACAAAGAGAAATGAAAGGCAGTGATTAGTCACCGAGGGCTAATAACGCCCCTGAATCCAGCGTGTGCATCCCCTCCTCCCAGGGGATGCTCCAGACGTTCCACTCGGAGCGGCTCGATGTTAAGTGTGAAATGAGGCAGATCCCGCTCCGGCAGAGAGAGGATCATCCCCGTGAGAGCATGGAAATCCTGCAGAGCCGGGCTGGAAACGCCAGGGGAAATGCCAGGGCGACTAGAAAGAGAATTCAAAGCCACCACAGAAGACGGTGACAGGGTTTCGTGGAGCTCCTCACCGGGCTGGCCATCGGGGGAAACGGTGAGAGTCGTGCAAAGGGAAAGACGGGCTTGTTTTTACTTATGAAGGTGGAAGGAAATGCTTCCAGAAATAGGAATGACACTCACTCTGACCTCATGCGTCCTCGGGAGATGTAAACACCGAGTTTCACTCTCAGGCTGACGGACAAAACAAGCCCTGAACATCCCTCCGAGCTGTCGGGGAAGGAGAAGTGACTGCGTGGTTTTTGGGTTCTTTTGAAATTAGAATGGTAAGAGGAAAAATGACCGAATTCCTGAAATAAAACAACCGTTCACCTCGAACAGCCTGGTTGTAAAGCCCGGGTTAGAGCCCGTTTTCCCATCGCCCTGTCACCTCCAGGTCCTGGGAGCAGGGAGCGGGTCAGGGATCTCTCGCTGGTTTTCTCCTGCTCCTCAGCTCCCGTGTCCCTCACACACGCTCCCGGCTCGCTTCTCAGTGAGTGGAAAAAGGAAAAAAAAAAACCAACCCGACAGTTTGGAGCAGGCTGGAGGCAGGAGAAGTTATCTGTCCTGAAGACCATCGGGGTTTAAAACAGCACTTATGGCTCAAGCACTCTCTATTAGCAAAATTTTTAAAAAACCATGGGGTGTTCTAGCAGTAAAATCCACAATTATCACTAATTTGATGCCCAGAGCTGGTGGATTTTACCAGCCGTGGCTCAGACCTGACCATTTAACGTGACTGACTGGTAACATAACCAGAGCTGCTGGTGGCAAACAGCCCTCTGCTTGCTCTGGGTTCATTTACAGTTTTTTTTTTTAACAAAAAGGGACTAATTCTGCACATTCCTGCAGCCAGAAGTAGGTATGGAGCAGCAGAGCCACGGGACGGTCCAGGCACAGGGGAACAAGGGCAGGAACTACAGGAGGACAGGGAGGAGAAAGCAGAGAAGGCTCATTAAAGCCCTGGGAGACTCGTGACACATCTCACGCTGCTGCCCACGCTGGAGGCAAACAAAATAAACCAAGCTATTAATGAAAAAGAACAGCTGATGCTACAGTGACCTGAGCACCACTTGCAGGGGACAGAGGGGCTGAGCCTTTGAGGTGCCACCAGCTGGTGGCTGTGGCTCCTCCACCGGTTCCACCTCCCAAAGATTTCACTGGGCAGACTGGGCTCTAAATTCAAATTCTAAATCCCACCCCCCCCCCCCCCCCTCCCAGCCAAACCTCGGGAGCACACACACACGTCCCCTGGAGATAAAACACCCCGTGAATCAGCGTTACCAGCCCTGAGCTCGGCGGTGGAACAGTCTCATCTTCCCAAATGCCAGAGTAGGAGTCGGTGCCAGCTCGTTAGTGCCAGCTCCAGAGGATGCTGGGGGGGGTGGTGGGGGGGGAGAGGGGGTAATATGCCTTGAGGAATTCAATAAAGTCAGCCCCAAATTTAGGGATTGGCTGAAGATGCTGCCAATGTGCCTTAAACGCAGCTTGTTAAAAATAAAAGGGTTTATTTTTTGGATAGGGCACGCGGCGCGTGGCGTCACCTGGGGTGTGGGGGGGTGGGAGTACAGCGGAGCCCCCCCTCCATGCGAGGAGCCTCGTCAAACAGCTCCAAGTAATGAGTTTTCCAGGGGCTGTCTGAGGCAGGAGAAAACAGAGAAGGTGATCAGGGCTCCACGAGCTGATGTCTCAAAGGGGCTGAGAGCAGCAAGAGCCCCCCCACTGCTCCTAGTGTTAATTGCTGTTAATAGTATATGACTTGTCAACCTGTTGCTGGCACTTGGGATGGGAGAAGGGGTTCCTGGCTTTGCAGGAATCCTGGAAGTCTCCTATCCCCCTCCCTCAAATTGCCTGTTTCATCAACACCAGCCCTAATTGCTCCTCAGAGTGGGAAGCATCATCTCAAAAGCTGCTCTGAACCGATGTTTCAAGCGTCTGATGGCAAATACCCCCCCATCCCCAAAGAGCATCACCCAAGAGCAGCGTCCCACCCCCGGGACCGTGGTGGGATCTGGCTGCCGTCCTAAAAGTGTTGGCAATTTTTCCGGCGGCAACGGAATCCGGGAGTGATGGATGGATGGGCCAAGCGCGGTGATGTTTGGCTCAGAAATAGCAGTGGAGGAGCTGCACCGCGTTACGCGGCAGAGCTTTTCCCTCAAATTCTCCTGGAGTAAATAAACCCCGGTGGGAAGATTTACAGAAAGCCAAGAAAGGGGTTGGGAGGCAACGTCATCACCCCAGGGCTAAAAGCAACAACCAGCCCAAGCTGCGTGAGAGCCTCTTGGCTCCTGAACCGCCCCGAGCTCCAGATGGAGCCTCTGAGATAATTAGGAAAAGCTCCTCTTGGATGAGCCCTGACCCACCAGGGACAACAGTGACCCCTAAAAGCCATCGGTGGCCCCTCAAAGCCATCGGAGCATCCTGCTGAGCCGTCCCCACCACCCGGGGGGAAGCCTGAGAAGACAGAACCACCACCTGCAGGTGCTGGGGCCAAAAATTCGTGGCATTAAAAGCAACAAAAGGCCCTGCAACGTGCTCTCCCTCCACCAGGTTCCTCTCTCCAAATGAAGACACGGCCTTCAGTGCCGGGGAAGAGGCACCGTCGGGTTGTGGTGGAGCCAGTTCTGCACCAACAGAATGCAAAACCGACGGTTCCTTGAAGATAACCTGGGAAGTGCCCGGGGAGCAGAGAGAGAGGCTTTAACCCTCTGCTGTGGCATCTCTGGAGCAGCCCTTCCTCTCCGAGGGTTCCAACCTCACAGTAGCTGCCCAAAGCTATTTGTTAAGTTTGTTGTAAACAAGCCCTGCTTCTCAGGCCTCGGCTTCCAGCAAGATAAACACTCTGGCAATTAAGGTACTACTTCTGTGCCAAAACAAGATAAACTCACTTTCTGCTGAAGTTCTGCAGAACTCTCCCCCAAGGGCTGGGGGAGCAGCTGGAGGGGGGTGGGGGGCTGCAGAGTGTGACAGCCCTGGCCTCCAGCCATCAGACCCAGGGGGGGGTCTCTCTCAGGAACTGGGGACTCAAACCTTGAGCACACATGGAGACGGTCACTCTCCATCCCTCTCTCTCCGTGATACCCCAAGGACACGTTGCTGCTGTCTCCTCCGGTGAGGGCTGGGGAGAAAAAAGCTGGGGAGCAGCAGGGCTGCCGTGAAAACAGAACTGAAATGGAACCTTTCCAGGTGGGAAAAGGCACCTACCTGCTGGATTCACTTCCAGCTGGCTCCCAGGCTGCGGGGGGAGCCACTCAGCTTCTGCAGACGTGTTTGCCCAGAGAGCTCCTGGCATGTTTGGAGGACACTGGTGGTTCCCGTCCAGCTCCATCCACCCCTCTCAGGACTCAGCTGCTGAGCTGTGACCCATCTCCCTCCTCATCCAGACCTCCCAGGTCCACCAGACAGCAGAATCCCAAAATCTGAGCAAATACTTCATCCCTGAACCCAAAATGAGTAACAGCTCCAGGCACCTGGAACCATCAGGCTGAAGTTCTGGATGGGTTAAGACTAGAGGAAACCTTGAGTAATTTAACGTGTTCCCAAAGTGTCCCGCTGTGTTTACAATTAAAATACTGCAGGAAAAAAAAAACAACCCAAACCCACCACTGTCCGCATGGGAAGAGATTTGGGATTGTTTCATATGCCCTGAACCCCTCCTGGCCTTGACTCCTTGGGCCAGACCCTGCCTTCAGCAGGTTAACGAGCTGGAGAGCTGATCAAAGGACAGATGTTTATTCCCTCTTTAATTTCTCTTCAAGTCACAAATATTTATCTACAGAAGTCACAGCACTAATCCCAGCTCCTTCCCAGCTTTTAAGTTTAGTGATCAAAGTTGCAGTATTTCTTGAACAGTCTTTCAGTTTCGGTTAGTGGTCTCCCTTAAAGAGTAATTAAAAAAAAAGTACTTTTCATAGGGGAAATGAAGAGAAAACGGGTACGTTCTAGCGAAAATGAAAAGAAACATCAAAGTGAAAGCAGGCAGCTTAATTTCACACCATCTAGTCCTAAAAAGGATGACTGCGGGCAATCCCCTTTCAACAAATGCCAGAATTAGGATTTCTCTTTCCCAGAAAGGCATCTGGGGGGAGCAACCTCCATCCTCCTCCTCCTCTTCCTCCTCCCTCCCCTCGGATGCCCCCAGCTTCACAGCGAAACAGGGCTTTGCGGGGAGACTCCTCCACCAGCCCCTTTCCGAAACCGGCTCAGAGGGAAGGCCAGCCCTCGGTGGCCCAAGGGAAAGGGACAATTCAGGCCACCAGAAGGTCTCAAGAAGGTGGCCCTGGAAAAGGACTCTGTTTTGCTGTCCCCTGCTCCTGGGGACACACAGCTTTCCAGGTCCGTCACCGGAGCTGACTTGCTCAATTGCATTTCACTGTAAATTGTGCAAACAGGACAAGTGTGCAGTGCTGAGATTGCACCCGGGAAAGGAGGTGAAAACGTGGCGGGGAGGGGGGGTAAGGGAGGGGGGGTGTAAACATTTCCTGGCTATTATTAGGCAAAGGAAAGAGTGTGAGCGAGCTCCTTGACCAGTTTGGTGCCAGGGGACACGCGGTGCCTTCGGGAGGCAGCTGCAGGGGGATGACAGGCCAGTGCTGTCAGGGAGCTGAGTCAGAGGAGCCATGTGCAGGGTGTTTTCAACAACAAACCGCCCCCGGGGGGGCTGCGGGTGCCCAGAGATGTTTTCAGCATCGAGCCCAAGGCGTTAGAGGGGTGGTAGGGTGCTCCTCCAGGATCCCAGAATCCGCAGCATCTTCCAGCCCCGAGCGTCGGCGGCGCCCGTTTCCCCTCCTCTGCTTCCAAGGAAGTATAAATTCGATTTTTCTCCAGAAGCAAAAGGCCAGATTTCCCCGCACGAGGGCAGTAATTAGGGCGTAATTATTAGAAATGCCTTCCCCGATGACCGCTCTCTCCTTCCCCCCCCCCCCCTCCTCCCCTCCCGGCGCGGGCTCATCCCGGGGAGTTGTTTGTCTCTGCTCTCCATTTGTCATCCTCACTCAAAGAGCACATGAGTCAGAGCCTGCACCACAGATGCTGCCGATAAAAGCACGCTCCGTTTGGGAATATTAGCAACCCTGCAGAACAAAGCCAGCTAGGGGGGGAAAAAAAATAAAAAATAAATAAAATAAAACCCCCATCCACTGACTCCCAGTAAGCGCCTGGTAAATGTCACCAGCTTTAGGCTGGGTATAAGCATCAGTCCTCCCGTGGCCCAGGTTAACTCCTCGGCTCCTGCGGGGTGGGAAGCCCCCACACCTTATAGAAGGGCAACAGCCCCTGTGCTCCCCCAGCCTGGACCCACCAGCACCCATCCCAGGGCTGCTCGCTGTAACCCTGCCCCAACAAATACCACAAAGAGGAAAAAGGAAAGATAGAACTTCTTTTTTTTGCACGGCAATATTGCCCAGGCTTGATTTTTTTAATTTTCCAGAGCAGCAGAAGTGAAGCAATTAAGATTCCCAAGGAGAGCAGAGAGCTCCAGCTCAGGCCAGCTGGAAGCTCGACCCCGGAGACCAGAAGCTTTGCTTTGGAAAAGGGATTGGAGGAGCTTAAATAAAACGGCAGCGACTGTAGGTGCTCTCACCACTGCTTTGGGATCAGTTTTCCATAACAGAGTGAAACCAGATAAAAGGAAACACTTCAGTGCACGTAAATAATCCCACTAAATAAAACTATCCATGGTTAAGGATAGTTGGCTTGGATGCTGATAAACCTCCGGCGTGGTCTCACTGTAGCTCTCGGTGGATCTTAATGCTCTTTGCAGGCACATCTGGAGAACTATCCTATTATCTATATCAAGAAGAAAAAAAAAAAACCAACCAAAAAACAACAAACCCAACCAACAACAACAAAACCCTCCAGAAAAACCACAGTGACCCAGTTCAAAGTGTACAACCTGTCTGTTTGGGATGGAGCGGCGCAGACTGTCCTGACCAGAGGAGGCAGAACCTGCTCCTTCTGCATCAGCCTGTTCTTGCTCCTGCCCAGTTGTTCCTCCTCACAAACTGGTTCTGCAGAATCCTACCCTCAGAACAGCACCGCGCACACAAACACCACGGGTTAAGGACCAAGAGCTCCTCTGCTCGAAGGAGGGTTTGTTGTTTTGTTTTTGTTTTTTTTTTTTAAATCACCCAGAATCCAGGTTAATTCAGTGTTTTGAAGCCAGGAATTTAAACAAAGGAGGAGTTTCCAACACAAATGGTGAACCTCTGCCCATGCACCTCGGAGTGCCCCGCCTGCAGCAGCCTCAAAAAGACCCCTGTGATCCAGCCTGGAGAAGAAGGAAAACATGGAAGAGCCCAGCTGGGCCACAGCTACGGGGTTCATGATTTCTAAAGCTCCAGGACTTAAAAAATGATTTTTGAGGCTCTTCCCTTTATGACCAGTATCTCATCTGTCCTTTCCATCACAGGAAACCAGTTGTGGAGCGCTCACTGTGCGCCAACAGCTGGAATATGAACCTGGAATGTTAACAGTGATATTAATTAATAATTAACCCCAATGTGGGGAGGGTCCAAGAGTGCCTTCCCCCCACCTCTACACACCTCTGGTGTAGAGTCTCCTTCCACCAGCATCTAAGCAAAACATTTATCATATTGATAGGAAAGGGCATGAAATCGACTCACACTTTCTAAATCTCCCGGCAGCTGGGGGCACGGCTGGGTGTCAGGCACCCGGAGTGTGCCGTATAAAGATGATAAACCAGGGAATGTTGGATGGGGAATGTCAGGTTCCCGCGGCTGAACACCCTCTTGCACCCCCAGCAGCCTTGGGTTCTCCACAGCCCCCGCATCACCCTCGGAAACACAAGCTCTGCTCCGGCAAAAGACATTAAAAGCTTCTCTTTTAGACGTAACATGATTAATTGTTCTTAAGACTTAGGTGTGCTGGAAAGGGAATGATGGATAAAATAGACATAAGCTCGTCCTTAAGTGGTTTCAGCCTCAGGCATCCAGAAGAGGATGAAAACACTTTCCCGCAGAGATTAAGCTCTGGAAAAGGCTGTTGTGTTTCGGGAATTGCCAAGTGTTCGATGAGAAACTGCACCCGATTCCCCGGCCGGGTGCCCTGGGATCGTTAGGTCCTGGTCCGATTGGTCCAGGAGGGGTTTGTAATGATTCCAAGGGTGTGATTAAGACACAAACTGGGTCAGTGTCTTCTGCCCTGCCCCAAAGCACCCGGAGCTCCCTCCCGCTGCTCCCAACGGAGGGGTTTGCAAGACACCGCAGATCCGAGCACTTTCTGGGATGCCTGGAAACCAGCGTTTCTGGGAAGAAATTCTTTGCTGTGAGGGTGGTGAGAGCCTGGAACAGGTTGCCCCAAGAAGCTGTGGCTGCTCCATCCCTGGAGGGGTTCAAGGGCAGGTTGGAGGGGGCTTGGAGCAACCTGGTGGGAGATGTCCTTGCCCGGGGCAGGGCAGGGAATGGGATGACCTTCAAGGTCCCTTCCCACCCAAACCAGGCTGTGATTCCATGACTAAGGCTCTATGGCTTTTACTTGGGAAAAACCAACACTACCTGGGATCACCATCAGCCCTGAGGCACATCCAATAGCAGCCAAAAAACAAAGTCAAATAGTTGGGTTTTTTCCCCAAAGGCGAGTGAGTTTGACGGAGCCCAGTGCAGTGACAGCTTCCTCCAACATGGAAGGTTCATACAAGGCAGGTCTGCACCCAGAACGTGTTCATCACCTCCCCAGGTCCATCACGGCCCCAAAAGTGGCTGTGAACTTGGGCAGAACCAACTCACCATGTGGCTGGTCTGCAACTGGTCTGCAACCGGTCTGCAACTGGGTCTCGCTGGGACAGAACGTGACCTGCTGGGCTCGGTGCCCGCGAGGAGGACACAGCCTGCGCCCTGCGCTGACGGATGCAAACAACTCTTAATTAAAAGCACCAGAGTTAAGCCTTCGTCACATTTTTAAAGGAGGCAGACCCAGGAATGTCGCTCGCTTGAGTCACGCAGCAGGTTGGGCAGCATCGCGCCGCCAGAAGTGACCCCCCCCAACCCCCCCTCCTAAGTTCTCCTCATTTTCCTTTCCAAATAACTAATAATTAGGATAAGTGGATCAGCTGCTTCGGGTTCACAGGGCTCGCTGGACCCTCGGCTCAAGATGAGGTGGAAGACGGGAGCCTCGTGGCTGCTCTCCCTCCCCTGGAGCTGGGGATTTCTCCCGTGCCCACGCTCCCGGGACACCTTCTGGCACCTCCAGGACACCTCCAGCTTCGAGGCTGGAGAACTGGGAGTTGCGTTGGATGTTTGGGGATCCCACCACCTCCCCACAACAACACACAAACCAGCTCACACCAAATCTGCAGTTCCAGGGTTAAGTCTCTAAATGGAGCTACGAGCCAAAGCAGGCGGAGCTACGAGCCTGCGGAGACAGCGGGAGCGGGGCTCTGGATGGCAAAATCATTCTAAATTTATCTTAAGAACACATTCAGCCCAACAGCTTCTTTCGTGAAGAGGAAGGGCCCCGGCTCTGCTGAGCTCCCAGCAACTCACCCGTGCCTCTGTGTATTCCGGCAACAAAATCAATCTCGGTGAAGAGACTGAAAAGATATTTCTGGGCTGTTGGAAAAAGGGAGCTCCCCATCTAATTTATGGCCTTGTTAACAACGTGGGAAACTCATTACAAGAAACAAACAACCGAGGTGTTGCTGGTCACCTCCCACCCAGGAACTCCTTAAACTCCTCTTCCTTTGGGGGGGGTGAAGGGGCTGCCCCAGGGCACCTGTGGGTGCTGCTGCCCCAGGCAGAGCTGGTCCCGCACCCTCCTTCCCACGGGTGGCAGCAGGATTTTGTGCCGTGTCCTGGGCTCACCCGGCCCCAGCGCTGGGGACAGGGGCAGGACAGAGCCTGCACACCCAGAAATGCAGCTCCCAGACCTCGGAGGGTAAACACAGAGCGGTCTGCACAGGCTCCTTCCATCATTATATTCCTGGTTCCCGCGAAATGACCCGCAGACACCCGGATCACACAAGCTGGATCAGCACTGGCTTCTGAATACCCACTTAGAGAGCTCTTCAGACATAAAAATGTGCTTCTGTCAGCTCCTGAAAAGGAAAAAAGCTGCCTAAGATGCGACTAACTCCTCAGTGCCACCCGAACCCATCCACACGAGCAGCCTGAGCATGAAAAAAGTTTGAAGGCTCAAAAAAAGTCTGAAACTCAAACAGTGATTTGTTGAATTAAGCTGTTCCTCACATCCCCCTTCAGCGTCGGAGCGGGACGGGAGCTCCCGGCTCCTGCCGCGCTCCCGTTTGCACCCGGAGCCGGCCAGCGGGAACCCAGGGCTCCACGGGGGGCAGCAGGAGCCACACACACGGCAAAAAAAAGCCGTTTCTCAGGCCCGTTCTGGAGCCCCATCAAAGCCAAGCTCCTGGTGTGGAGTCGAGTGGAGCCGACGCAGCCAGCCCTGGCACTGAACCCGGCTGCGCCAACGGCTCCACTTCACAGGCTTTTATTATTTTATTTTTTTTTTTTCTTCCTCCCCCTCCTCTGCTTGGAACCACGTAAATAGCACTTCTGTTTGCCATTAAGCCTTTCAGGCTCGTGCTTCCCCAAGTAACCGCTGCTGGGAACGGACCTGGGTGCCTTCGGATGCCCAGGTCTTCCCCGCTCGCCGTAGGGACCACGATGCGGGAACATCCCGTGAGCACATCCCGGCTCTTCCCCATCCAAGAGTCAACCCTGCCCCCGAGCCATCTTATTTCCCCTGGGGAGACTCCCAGCCTTGTTTTGGCACAAAAGCAACGAAGCAGCCGTTCCCACTCTCCAGTTTAGTCCGGTTTCTCCCAACTCATCCCCAGCTCTCAGCTCACCCACCATCCTGCTGCCTTCCAGGGTCCCTGAGGGACCATCACTACCCTTTTTTCCCAAGGTCCAAGCTCTCCAAAACCAACCAGGCTCCTTAAACCAAACTAATTAGGCCCATGAGCCCAATTTCCAGCCATTCGTACCCGGCAATGCATTTTCCAGATGCGATGCTCAAACGGCAACTGGGCAGAATCCTGTTCTGGAGCTGGGAGCTGTGAAATCCCACACCTGGCTGTGGGAAAGGAGAGGTCCCCAAAACCAGTGAAAACAAAAGAGGTGTCAACTCATTTAGCAACACCCACACCAAGACAGACAGAGCAAAAGAAGCAGCAGGTCTGAGAGCGATGGGAAGGCAAGGGATCCCACCACCAAAAAAAAAATAATACTACCCTCTGTGTATCCCCAGGTGATACACACAGCTTCTCCTCCGCTGCAATCGCATCTCAAGTGGTTCAGATACATCTCAAGGGGTTCAGAACCATCTCAAGTGGTTCAGATCCACCTCAAGTGGTTCAGATCCATCTCAAGGGGTTCAGAACCACCTCAAGTGGTTCACATCACTTCCAGCTGTAACAGAGCAGATTTTTGGTGCTCACTGCATCTCCCAGCCCCGCACTCCTCCGTGCTAACCATGGGAGACAGACCTTATCCTTGGACACTGAACCCCTGCAGCACTTCTCTCCTTTTTCCACAATTCAGCCAAACAGCAAGATATCCATGGATGGATGTGCCAGCTTTGAGACAGTGAGAGGAACGAGTGCTATTAATGGCTATAATGTACCCAGTGGTCCCAGGGGGTCCCCTCTCCATCCCTCTGGTCTCTCACAGCTCCACCACCGTCCCCCCCGAAGGGCTGCACACACTGGTTCAGGGTACCCCAAAACTCATGGCCCTATAAAGGCCCCCAGTTCCTGAGGCACAAACTTTCATAGAATGGTTAAGTGTTGGAAGGGACCCCCAGTTCCCCCCCCTGCCCTGGGCAGGGACACCTCCCACCACACCAGGTTGCTCCAAGCCCCCTCCAACCTG
>JAOQGL010000014.1:3905478-3933213 GCA_027564165.1 Gallinago nigripennis | reverse complement strand
AAAACCCCACGCGTGTCCTGGTGTGCTCCTGGGCCAGCAGGGCAGCATCACACCCCCCCCACACCCCCCCCCGAGACAGACAGGGAAACCCCAGCTCTGCGGCGGCCATAAGGATGTATTCCCATTTCCCCTGAGTTTCGGTGTTTCAAAGAAAAAGGCTGATTTAATTACCCTGGCCCTTTGCCACTTGGGCAGAGGCAGGACCGAGCAGCGACTTGCCCAAACTTCAGGGACAAACACCCCCCCCCCCCCCCCTTTTTTTTTTTCCTTCCCAGCTCTCCAGCCCTTCCCAGCCTCTTCCAAACCCCTGAATGATTATCCCAGGTGGGAAAATGGGAAACCCAGCTCTGCTGGGAGGAGGAAAGCCCCCGGGGGGCTGCGGCCACCAAAGGGCATCTGGATGCGCAGGTGGAGTGTGTGGGAGGGCAGGAAGGACAGAAAAACCAGCACCAAGTAAGAACTGACTCAGCAACGCTCACCCACCCCCCCCCAACCCCCCTCCCTCTTCTCATTATCTCCCATCGGGGAGCAGAAATGTTAAAATACACTTTCAAAATGAGAAAGCACCGGGGCTGGTTTATATAACGCTGCCAGGCACCGGGAAGCGGCCGATGGGAGATGGTATCATTAGTGTGTGTCCCCCTTATACCCCCCCTCCAATAACAGGGGGCTGCAGAAAAGGCTGAAGGACCCCGATTCCCACGGGATCACGGCCCACATGACGGGAAGGGAGAGTCCGGGCAGCAGAGGACAAAGTCCTCACCCTGGCTGTCAACATCAGCCAGAACATTGCAGCTTTGCAGCCACCGCAGGGTACAGCGTGTTATTGTTGCCCCTGAAAATAGCTAAATAAATTATTTAAAGCATTAACTATGCCCCAAAACAAACAAGACGCTCAGTAGAACAGGAGTAACGTCGCAATTTAAAAAAAAAAAAAAAAAAAAAGACTTTTTTTTTTTTCCCCTCTTAGGTAAGGAGCAGAAGCATCATCAAAGCTCCGGTACAGAGAGACCACCGGGGCCGGCTGAAGGGCCACCGTGGAGAAAACAGAGAGAACCCCCTGTCGTAACTTGTTTTTTCCATCATCTCCTCTTAGTGCACGTAGGTATTGCTGAACCCTTCTGCAGCGCGTTCAGGCTAATTCCCAGAAAATCACGTGCCCGTGCAGCGAGTTCAAGACTAGGAACCCTTCCAATGTTTTTCCGGAGAAGAGCCGCGAGATCCCCGCACAGTAGGGACGGTGACTGGAAAAACCTGCCGCCTTGGTGGCCTGCCAGCTCCTGACCCCAACCAGCACCTCATCAAAGCCTGCCAGCCACCTCTTCCCGGCCATGTGTGTCCAAACCCTGCGCTCCGAGGCTTGGAGGGACCAGGGTGACTCCAGAAGGACAGAGAGAGCTGCTGCAGAACCGCGTTATGAAACCCCCGCAGAAAATCTGAGGGCTCAGAAATCACTGCTCCTCCACCAGGGACACGACAGGAGCCTCCCTGGCCCACAGCTGCAGGAGCAGGGCAGTGGTTATCAAGCCTGAAGGGTTCATTTAATTTGTCTTAAAAAAAAAAATAAATAGAAAAGAGTAAAAACACCACACCACAGACATTTCCAGCCGCTTTGGACACTTGGTCACGATCGATTCCCACCTCCTCCAGCTGTGGGCATGAAGGGCATGAGTCACAGGAGCCACCGAGCTGGGCAACACCTCTGCCAGCCCCACGGGTCCCCTCTAACCCTTCTCCCCCCGCAAAGAACACTTCATAGTGCCCAGAAACCAACACACGCACACGTTGAGTCTGGGCAAGGATGATGCATTTCACAGAATCCAGGGAGACGCCTGTCGGGACAGCCCTGCAGGGACAGGGACAGGGACAGGGACGAGAGCTTCTGGCCCTTAAGTTTTTGATTTGAACAGTGGTAGCTCTTTATGGAGCTCGCCTTCCCTGGCCGTTCCACATCTGGAACAGCTGCTGAGGGAAAAAAAAAAAAAAAAACAACCACCCGGGTTGTGCTGATTAGAGATCTCCAAGGGAAAAAAAAAAATAATAAAAAAATCCTGCCTAGAGGGCAAGGAGGCTGAAAGCCACCCAAAAGCCTCCCTACAAATTTTGGTATGAAACAGCACCTTATTTAGACAATTTGAAAAATGTTACAGAGGGACACTCTGGCTGGGAATTTGCATAATGGGCGTCTACGTCTTGCTTACCTAACGGGGGAAGAATCCCGTCTGTCAGTAAGTCTAGACTGTGGTGTTGAATCCAGGGGACCTGTGGAATCTCCCGGCCAGAAATAACAGCCGGCGCAGGGCAGGGTGCTGCCATCTGCTGTCACCCACCACGGGGACGGCCACCTCACTTGTGGTCATCTCTGCCCCGGGGATGCTCTGCAGAACTGGGCTCAGCGCTGAGGGTGGCCTGAAAAGCCATCCTCATCCTCCTCCTCCTCTTCTGCAGAGCTGGGCTCGGAGCTGAGAGCAGCCAGAAAAGCCACCCTCATCCTCCTCTTCCTCCTTGCAAACCCTGGCTGAGTCCTCCAAGAGCTGCAGGGAGAGCTGGAAGGACGGGTGTCCTCCTCCACCGTGCTGCTGGACCATGCTGGAGCTGCAGTTAAAGCACTGGTGGCGTGACACTGTTTTATTAAAATGCACAGACATTATTTAATGAGCAAAGGCCGCCGCCTAACAACAAGCTTTCCAATTTCAAAATACTCCAAAGGCTTCAGCGTGGTTTAACAGAGACCTCTGCAGCCCAGACAGACTCACTGCAGGCAATTTCCCACTGAACTGGGTTTTTAGAAGGTAAGACACCCCCAAAGCACAAAGGTGGACCATGTAGCCACCGTTTCCACCTCCAAAAGCCTCGCTGTGACACACACGGTGACACAGAACCACTGGGTTTGGAGTCACATGGATCTCAGCTCCTCCAAGCGACGGAAGCAGATCTGCCCCAAAGCAGAACCATCCCGACCAGCTTGTCCCCAAATCCCCGAGGGGGACGTCGAACGCCTCCTGAAAACGGGGGAAGCACACCCTCAGCCTCCTGCCCCTTCGGTCCCGATGCCTGCACTAATAGAAGCCGGCGACACGCTCCTGCTCTGCTTTGAAACCCAGCACCGTGGATCTAAAGATAATCCATCTCCAGGAGGACAGGGGGATGTCAGCACCATCCTCTATTCTGGGCGCGGGGTTTGTCGTCCCACCGAGCCCCAGTTCCTTTACCTTGCTGGTATTTCACACGCAGGACGGGAAATATAGGATTTCACAAAAGGACTTGCTGATGCACCAAGGGGCTTTTGAGGCTCCACAGAAAACACTCGGGCCAAATACTACCCTGCGAAGATGGGGGTGACCAGAGAAAGGTGACACCAACACTCAGGAACCGCAGCCCGTACCCTGCTGGGAAACTTTCAGCTACTGAGAGTTCCAAGCAGCAACAGAGATCAGTCCTT
This sequence comes from Gallinago nigripennis, assembly GCA_027564165.1. NCBI lineage: Eukaryota > Metazoa > Chordata > Aves > Charadriiformes > Scolopacidae > Gallinago > Gallinago nigripennis. Next base: position 3,929,771 of record JAOQGL010000014.1, on the reverse strand, counting down.
TAAAGCCTCTGAAAAGATTTCCAAGTATTTCATGTAAGCAGCTGCACTCAAGAGTCGGTATCTGGTGGCCAGCAGGGCAAGGATGGACAAATGGGACGTGGCCAGACCAAACCACAGCGTGTGGTGCCACGGAACTGCCGTCCGTGCAGGGTTTGAGATCGTGGAGGAAAAAGATGTGGGGAAAAAAACTACAGGAAGTATTTTGGGAAAGGAAGCAGTAGAAACAGGCTGGTGAAATGCTGCTTCCAGGAAGCTGGAGGAGACCAAACCCATCGCTTCCTCCAAGGACACTGGAGTTCACCCGTCCAACGTGGCCCATCTCCTTTACCCAGCAAGGCTTGGTAGGTGGTGAGCTACAGCTCCAGGCATCATTCACGTTTAAATCAAAGTTAAAGATTGTGTTTGGGGCACACAGGGAAAAATATCAACAAAATGGACAAACCGATCAAAAACTGTTTGACCAACGCAGCCGATTGATTCTGTGCTCTGAGATCACACAACGCAATTTAAAAGAGCACAACTGATATTGAACTTATTTCTCCTGTAGAAAAGTCATGAGGCTTTAATCACCATGCTGCTTCATTAACTGGCGATTACTAATCCCAGGATTTGTTAGTCAGCACTACCAGACAATGGCTTGGTGTTGACTGTTTGTGTAGGGAAGGTTGGAACCGATGATTTAATCATTTTAATGGAACACAAGGTGATTCACAAGAGCTGTCCTCAGCAGAACGGACAGAAATCATTACGCTTTTGCCTTGTCACAGATTTCCAGAAAGTATCAGCTTCAGTGGGATCAACGCGGAGGCAGAGGTGAGAGAGAAGGGGGCAGGACAAGTGAGGGACGCACCGTAAATCAGGGGCTGGGATCTCCTGCCTCTGCCTTGACCATCCTGCTCAGGGAGCAGGGAGAAGACCCAACGTTTCCAGCACCTCCTATTCCACCACCACCGAGCAAACCCGCTGTCACACAGAAGGAAAACCCCCTGGTTTGCAGCACCTCCTCTCCGTGTGCCGCGGGGGAACACGGACACACGTCCCAGCAAAGGCTGGAGAAAAAAGGAAACCGAACCCCACGGCGCAGCTCGAGCGGTGAGAGCCTTCCCCTGGCTCCCACACACACCTCATGCCTTCTGACTAAGAGGGACACGTCGTCTACGGAATCTAGAGATCTCCTTGCCTAATTAAGGAGGTGGATTAGTTACATAAACGAGCGGAACGTGGCTCCGCGTGGGCAGCCGGTGATGGCCAGCCTTTGTCTCGGAGCACCAGGAGTCACACCAGAGGCAAACGCCAGCGTGGTGGCATCTGCTGCAGCATTTCCCCATCGTAACAGGTAAAACAAGCATCGATGGAAGGAAAAATGACCGACGGAACGACACGGGGAGTTTCCCCGAGGGCAGAGCTGCTCTTGCTCACCTTCCTACTGCGCTGGAGCGGTTCCGGCTGCCGTCCCGCAGGGCACGCGTGAGGCCGGGGATCCCGGGTCCGAGTCCCTCTGGAAAAGAAATGGGAATTTAGGAGATCCATCACTGATACACTAAACAGACGGGGCACTAGAAATGAAGTTATAATTGAGAATATAGTATATTTTACTCCACCGACTGCAACGTTATCATCACAAGATTGACTTCAATAATTAGCGCAACAAGCAAAGCACCGCCTTCGCTGCAGTTGTTTTCCCCACGAGTTTTCCAAAGAACTCAACGTCCCAGGTACATTTTGAAATAAACATCAATTTGTTTGAATTTTACAGTGATTCCAAGCATATCTTTTGAGGGGGAACTCATTTTTATTTGTTTTTACAACTAACACACTTGACCTGGAGGTCACCCCGTGCATTTCAGACACTGAACGTGCGGCACCACAAACGGGAGAGAAATAAAACTTCAAGTGAGAGTTCACTTAAATATTTTCTGCTCTCCATTTCACTGCAGTCTGATTTCTGGGTTACAGTCAACAGATGTTGAGCATAATGTCCCCTGTGGTGGGAGAGGTGGTTTTGGGGGGAAAAATGCTGTTTTAACAGTGTTTTAGCAAAGAAGCCAAAGTTCTCTGGCGGAACACAGACATCCTGGCAAGCGCAGTTTTCAAGAAACAAGCACACACACACACACAAAAAACCAACAAACCATGGTCTAGGAATGAGCTGGCTTTAAGGAAGCATTAAAAACACCCTGAGAAAAACCAAGTCATGCTCAGCTTTCTCACATGTCGGGATGCTCCTTCCCGCTTCCCAGTAGGACATTGCTCAACCCTCCTCCGTCAGCCCCGTCCCCCCCTGCTCAGCTCCCAGGGATTGGTTCCAGGAACCCACGGGAGCTGAAATCCAACCCTGCTTGTTTTCTCCACTTACTGGCTGAACACAAACAACATACTCCTTTTTTTTTTTTTATAAAGGAGTAAAACCTACGTCATTTACTCTCCGCTGGGCTTTAGGCCGTGGTTTGCCTTTGCCCCTTTCACCTCCGTCTTCCCCAGATTTCAGTAAATCAAAGGGTGAGGAAGAGCTCTCTTGCCAAAACAATCATTTTAAAATCAATATTTAATTTTTTTTTTTTTTTTGGAGATTAGCAATTCTCACCGATATCATATTATACACCTGCCCCATATAGGGAGGGAAGGTGGAGAGGAGCCCGAGCCTTCCTCCCAGCCACAATTAGTAAACTCCAAAGCCAGGACCTGGCTCGTTGCTGCCTGATTCCCCCCTCAGAATTCAGGAAGAAACTCAAAGGGATGGAAATTCAGGGGATTTTGTCGAGCAAGTGGCACAGCCCTCCCAAAATACAGCCCAGGGACAGGAAAGGAGCACGCACGGGACTGCGGAGCTGGGAAAGCAGCACCCAAAGGTCCTGCAGGGAAAAAATGCCATCAGGAACACGGGAAAGGAATGAAGATTAGTGCCCTGATATCCTGCTAATTGCTGAAAACGATGGATTTGTCCCTGTAAATCGGAGGCTGTGCCGAGCCAGCCTTCAGCTGCAGCCCCCACGCCATCGCCTCCCCACCCTCCCAGCTCTATGGGATTTCATGGCCTGAGAAAATAATTACGGCTTCGAAACTGCCGGCAGATTGAAATAGCAACTCGCTTGGCCCCAAGAAGTATGTGCAGTTGCTGGAGTAGAGTGCCTCTGGTGCTCCGTGAGAGCTGATAAATGCTGAGCTGCTGCGTTGGCCACCCCCTCCGAGCTGCAGGAGAGAGCTCGAGGCCTCAATCGCAGAGAAGCCACCCAAAATCAAACCCTCCTTTTGACTAAACGAAGCCTTGAAGCTGTCACTGAAGTGACAACCTCAAATGAAAACACATACACGCTCTTTATTCTTATTTCTATTATTCTTCCTTGAATTTTGTCAATGCACTTGATGGCTTTCTTTGCTCCCACCAACCCAGGTTGCTCCAAGCCCCCTCCAACCTGCCCTTGAACCCCTCCAGGGATGGGGCAGCCACAGCTTCTCGGGGCAACCTGGGCCAGGCTCTCACCACCCTCACAGCAAAGAACTTCTTCCCCACAGCTCAGCTCCATCTCCCCTCTCCCAGTGTCAAACCCTTCCCCCTCCTCCTAGGGCTCCCCTCCCTCATCAAGAGTCCCCCCCAGCTTTCCTGGAGCCCCTTGAGGGGCTGGAAGGGGCTGCTGGAGTCCAGCTCCATGAGAGCAGCCTCTCACCCCGGCTCCTCTGGTTCCCCATCATCCCAGCTCCACGGAGCTCCCAAAACTGCACCTGATGAACAACAACAACAACATCATCAGACTTTTGACCTGGAAGTTAACAGACAAGGAACAGTTTGCAGCTGGGGAAAAAAAAATACCCAAAACACAAAACAACCAGAAAAAAAAAAAAGAACAAAACAAGCCCAGGACTTTCCAGATGAACACAACACCGTCTTTGGCTCCTGCAGAAACCAGCCCTCTGTTGACAGAGTGACGGGCTCCGACTCCAGGGGCTGGTCTGTTCCTGCTCCGAGAGGGAAAACAAGCCTGACCTCAGCGTGCTGGAATAAACTCTGTCCCCTCCTGCCTTCCACCCTTCCCACCCCCCGGTGCAAAGGTACCCGGCACCATCCCCGTGCACGCTCCTGGCGCCCGACACCCAAAAAACACGGCCGGGGAGAGCCAAGGAGGTTAAATTGAGATGAACTGGCTGAGCTCCCGCTGCCCGGCATCAGGCGACGGCGGCCGGCGCTTCCCAGCTGGTGAAAGGTCTCCCGTCCCCGGTACGTTAAGTCCGTGCAGTAATTAGCACATACCTCGGGGCAGGGGCGGCCAAGGGCTCCCGGCAGACCCTGCCCTGGCTCCCGCTTGACGCCGTTTCCCACCCCGGCCCGTAAGAGGCTGCCGTTTCCTCCCTGGTGGATATTGCACACAGAATCATACAGGGTTGGAAGGGACCTCTGGAGATCAGCTCCTCCAACCCCTCCTGCCAGAGCAGGGCCACAGGAACGTGTCCAGGTGGGGTGTGAAGGTCTCCAGAGAAGGAGACCCCCCCACCTCTCTGGGCAGCCTCTGCCAGGGCTCTGCCACCCTCAGAGTGAAGAAGTTCCTCCTCGTGTTTAGGTGGAACTTCTTATACTCAAGTTTGTGCCCATTTCCTCTTGTCCTGTCTCTGGGCACCACTGAAAAAAATCTGGCCCCATCCTCCTGACACCCACCCTTTAAGTATTTGTAAGCATCGATCAGACCCCCCCTCACTCTTCTCCACACTAAAAAGACCCAAGTCCCTCATCTTCTCCTCATAAGGGAGATGCTCCAGACCCCTGATCATCTTCACAGCCCTCTGCTGTCCCCTCTCCAGCACTTCCCAGTCCTTCTGGAACTGGGGAGCCCAGAACTGGTCCCAGTGCTGCAGATGGGGCCTCCCCAGGGCAGAGCAGAGGGGCAGGATGACCTCCCTCCACCTCTGCTGGTGTACACCAGCACTGACGCACACCAGCACTCACCAGCAACACAGCCCCAGCAAAACACCTAAAAGCCATTGTCCGAGGCCCAGAGTGGCTCCACCATTCTCATTAAAACCACTAAAATTATAGAATGATTAGAGTTGGAAGGGTAGAGTTGGAACTAAAGATCAAGTTCCAACCCCCCTGCCGTGGGGCAGGGACACCTCCCACTGGAGTAGGTTGCTCAAATCCCCATCCAGCCATAAAATGCCAGGAATGTGGCACACCAAGGGGGTTTGGGAAATAAACCTCTATTTGGCCCTTCTTGACCTACGTCCTGTGGACGATGTGTGCCACAAGCCCGTGCTCATTCCTGCTCTGCCAACACGCAAGCGGTGAAAGCACCAGCAGTTTAAGAGATACCTCGAGGGGGGTGTGGGCAGCGCTGGGGGGGGGGTGTGTGGAATTCCTGTCCCAGCTCCCTGGAAGCAGCAGCAGTTGGTAACGCAAAGCATCTCCCCAGGGCTGGAGCCGGCAGCTGCCAACGTTCCCTCGGAGTCGGGGCACGGCTGGAAGGAAGCCGGATCATGAATTCCAGCCCACCAGGAACCCCGCGGTGCAGGAACGCCGTGGGAGGCTCTCCCCAAAAAGGGCCTTTCCAGGGGCACCGGCCCGGCTCACCGGCAGCAGGAACTTGTTTGTGACTTCCCTCCGACTCTCCCAGATCCGGCAGATCACAGAGCAGGGCAAGGCAGCCGATGCCATCCACTGTTCCAACTGTGATTAATGAAAAAGTTCTACGAGAAGATCAGAGAGAAGTCAGGAACAGAGGATTCAAAGCCTCCTCCTCCCGCAGCGAGCGGCTGCTGGGTGCGCCACCAGTCCTTGGGGTTTTTAAAAGGATGCTTGAATACCCAGCAAAGCGTAAAAGTCAAAGATGCTGCATTTATTCAGTGACCGAGACCCCAAGCCCATCACCCTGGCAGATTCAGGTCGATGTCAAGAGCCTCGACAACCCAACCTGGGGTTTAAAAGCATGAACTAAAACAAACTGCATTTGCAGCACAGGCTTCAAAGACTCACTCCGTCCTGCAGCCGGCTCATTTTGCCATCAGAGCTCAAAGGTTTTGAGCTCTTTAGACAAAATAGAGCTGGTCAGCACAGAATTCCTGCAGCCCAGCCTCAGCATTCCCGATCGGGAAGAGAACCCCGCTCCGTAAGAGCCGGGTGACACATCCCAGTGTGGGGGTGGAGGGAGCTGTGGCCTCCCCAGCCTCGAGGACGATGCCACCCCGTCCCACATCGTTAGATAACACAGAACAGCTCATGGAAAATGACGCTGTCAAAGAGCAAAAGGCTCCTCTTCAGATGCCCGATGGATCCCTCTGACGGAGGAAGGTGGGGACTATGACACGCCGTACCCCGGTGCTCAATTAAAGCATCGCTGACCCACAGATAACGAACCGCGGCCACACGGGGCTGTGATTCAGAGCAGGGCTGTAATTACACGAGGTAACAACCCGCTGTGTCTTCTCACCAGGGGCAAGTGGGGTGCAGACCCACGCCAAGGCCTTGGGGTCCCCCCAGCACCGAGGCATGGATGAAAAGCAGGAGCGAAGGTGGAGCTGCTCAGATCACACTCCAAATTCAGTCACCTTCATGGGAGAACCAGCACCGGGTTGAATTCTGCAACTTACTGCTCTGAGGACAGGCAGAACTTCTTGGGCCAGCTAAAAATACACACTCATAAATAGCAGTTCATTATCAAACAATCGCATTTGGACAACCAGATTGCAAAATCTCCACGGTAAAGAGGGAGAGAGCTCGTAAAGCAGAACTTTTCCCCGTTAACTCCTCCAAGGGATGAGCAGATGGCTTTTCCCCTGGTCCACGCTAAACCCCTGCCATTTTCCAGCGCTGCAGCCCAGGGTTTTTGGTAAGGAACAGCTGCCGCAGCCAGGGCACATTTGCTTTTGGAAGCAAATCCCTAATTGTGAAGTTGCTGGGAAGTTCTGTTCTGGCAACTTGCTTTGGAACGTTGGTGTGGGTTTTTTTTTTTTTTTTAAGTCCTAAAATGGGAAGGCTTGGAGGGGAGGCGAGTGAAAAAAGGCCCTCCCCTGCGTCCTGCGGCGCTTCACACCTCAAGGGATCTGCACGTCAAGCTCCAACGCCCCAGAAACCATCTGACAGGCCCTGTGCTATCACACTTGTCACTTTTAAGTCCCTTTAAGTCACTTTAAAGGCAAAGTCTGGGCAGCAGCTGCTCCTGTGAAGCTCGGAGCCTTTGGAGTGTGCAAGGAGAGCCGTGGGAAGCGGTGCTGGGGGACAGAGAGCAGCCCAGCGCCCTGGCCGTGAGCCCAAAGGGGGGCCAGCACCCCAGCTTTGTGCCCAAATGGGGCCCAGCCCCCCGGCCACAAGCCCAAAAGGGGGGCTTGGAGCCCCCCTTGGAGCCAAGAAGAGCTTGGGTCCCCCCTTGGGTCCATCTAGGAGTGAGAGGTTTCACCTGGGGGAAGGTGCAACAGGCACCCAGCTCTGGAGAGAAAAAAAAAATAAATAAAAAGACTAATTCTTAACTGAATTTAAGTGTGAAATGCTCATGGATGGAAGGCAGAGGAGCAGAGGTGGAGGAGGAGCAGCGTGGGACCCCATGGCTGCAACCCCCTTCCCCAGCGGAGCGGTCCCTGCACAGGTCGGGGCTCCAGAAGGGCAATCACTGCACAACCACGCACATTCCTGCTCCATTCCTTGCTTTGCCTCTGAACAAAAAGAGGGGAAAAGTTCAAAATAAACCTTGCAGGCAGCAGCGCTCCGCTCGCCAGAGTTCGTTCTTTAAAGAAAGGGGACAAACTCATTCCCGGGTAAATATTTGGGGTTCCAATTCCATTTCGCAGCATCTCGTTCAACACTTCCAAGGATCGAGAGAGAGCCCGGAATACACTCAGGACAGGGCTCCATGGAAATAACAGGGCTTATTTCGGCAGCAACAGAGCTATTTTTAAAACTTTTACTTCTGGGATGCCAATTTCCTGAAGCTGTTTGGAAAAAATCGAATTCAAAAATGCACAAACACTAATGGAACAAAAATGTGCCGTAGCAACGGGCGCCGTTTGCTGGGAGATACACTGGATTTGTTTCTGGACTTTCCGCTTTCACCCACAAAATTCACCTTTTCCTCCCTTTGGAGGAAAGATTAAGAATAGCAGAATTATTTGCTTATAGAAAAAGTTTATTCCTAGAAAAAAAAAATAAAAAAATAAAATAATTTAATCCCTTCCAGTTTTAGCAAATGCCTCCAGCTGTTCCAAACAGATGAAGCCGGGGACAATACACCCCTTTACTCCAGGGATGCTTAGGTTTAAGGGAATTCGATTAGCTCAGAGGCTCCACCGGGCAAACGAGCTGCACAAGGAGGTCTTTTATGGCGCTGACAACCTCCTAAAAATCGGAGGAATTTTAAAATGCACACCGACCCAACAACTGCTCGAAACAGGAAGGGGAGGTGAAAGAGGATCCCCGCTGAAGCAGCAAAGGAGAATTCATGGGGCTGGAAATACCGGAGCCACACACACAGATGGGACGCCGAGGGTTTGTCATTCCCAAAGTGCCACCGTAAAAAGCGCGCAGGCATTTGCTTTTAAATATTACGCCCGGCAGCTGAGCGGAGTAAAGCACAGCTATTTTCATGGGCTGCTCCACCGACCCCGCACGGGGCCAGCACAAGTCATAGTCACCAACAGGTTTTTGACTTTGAATCACTAAAAACACCCACCACCACCCCCAAAAAAAAAAAACAATGACAAAACAGCGATTCTTCTAATCTGGCACCAAAGCACCCCCCCCCAGAAGGGGATATTCCCCCCCCTTTTACTACCTAATGGGTAAAATTCGCCTCGTTCTGCCCTCACAGAAAGTAAGGGAAAGAAGAAAAACATCCCGAGGAAGGAATTAGCTTCAAGGTTAATAGTTTGAAATGTGGATGTTTCTCCTGGGACACGGTTCTCCCTCACAGCAGCTTTGGAGGTTATTTCAATGTGCTTTCACGTTACGCAAGCTCCCTCCCTGCTGGGGGCTACCCAGCAACTTTATACAGGCAATTAGTAAAAAAAAAAATTAGCGAACACCTTAATGAACCCTGGGAAAGAGGGTGCTCTCGCTGCATCAGTGCTTGCCAGGGCAGAGAGTTTCTGCAGGACCTAAGTCACCAATAAAGGTGCCTTCAGGCAACTTTAGGAAGTGAAATAAACCTGACAGCATTGAAAAAAACAGCTTCCTAAATAAGAGTTTGGGGTGAGAGAGGCTCAAAAAGAGGAAAAAAAAGGCCCCCTGGGCTGAGGAGAGATGGGTGCTTTTGCACTTCAATAAAAATCTGCCTCTTTACAAAGCTTCACTTTGGAGACAGAGACTGGCATAAATAAGCGTGGCCTGTTTGGAGCCCTAAGGCAAAATACTACAATATAACAACCTCCCTGAGGTTCCCTTTTTTTTATTTTTTTATTTCCCCAGTTCCTTATGTTTTGAATTAAGTCTCCGGTTGACTCTGACTCACAGCTGATCCCGTGAACATCGTTCCCCTCTTAGAGGGGACGCCAAGTGCAAAAAAACTAGGGCAAAATGACGCAAGTGGGACAGAGAAGGGATGTTTTTTTAGGAAAGTGAGGCCAGAGGAAGCGCTGCCGGGTCCCTGCCGGAGCCTGGGGAAAGGACTGACACTCGCAGGGTGAGACACAGCTCGGAAGACATTTGCTAACGAGCCTGCCAGTCAATTAGTCATTTCAAAAGGGTTTCAAGGGCTTGTGCTCTCAGCCTTCTGGAGAGGATGCTGTTCCTCCCCTGCGCGGTGCCGCTGCCAGGGACACACTGCCCTCTCTTGGGGACTCCAGAGCCAGCCTGGCCACAGGACACCCAGCACCAACCAACACGCCGTTGGCATCTCTTAACGAGTTAATTTCTGCCCAAAAAGGCACGTCGGAGGCACCCAGCAACCCTGCTAAGGCTCCCCTGCGGGATGTGTTGCTCTGGGAAGGAAGCGTGAGTGCCTTTTGGAAGAGCTGCTCTTAAGGTAGGTTGGTTTTAATTAATAACCTTGAAGGTACCTTTATATCGTCCCACCCAAAACTTCAATCTTTTGACCTGGGATCGTTGGGTGGGTAATGCAGGGTGGAGAGGAACTGTCTCACCAGGGGAATATGGTAACGTTCAACAAGCGGCGATACTGTGACACGGTAACAGTCACCACAGAAAAAGAATGTAATTTAGAATAATCATTTCAACCCACAGGCAACAGCCAGACCTTGGCTTTCCGTGGGACCTCAGGGTAATTTTGGACACTTACCTTGGTCAAAGTGTCTCTGAGGGGACTTTGAGCATGCTGCCAGCACACTGACACTACTCACCTCCTCAGATACCCCTGGTTTGGGCAATCGAGGACAGAAAAGTGGGGAAAATTAACTGTGAGGCAGGAGAGAGGGTCCTGGGGGGGGCTGTGTGGTGTCCTGCTGCAGAAACGTACCTGGGCAGAACCTTCACACCCTCTTCTTCAGCACAAAGGCACCTCGCCCTCCGGCTCAAAAAGGGACAGCTCTCCTGAAAAAGGAAACAGAGAGAATTTTCAGCAATTAAAACATTCCTGCAGGGAATCCCTGCCACCCTGAGCGCCAGGCTTTGATCCAACCAGCTGAAGCACCTCACACCTTTTTTTTTTTTTCCCCTTTTTTTTGCTGTAATGAAGGCAGACGCGGTAGCCATATGGCTACAAAGACCCTTTTTACCCCGACAGACGCAGGCGCTATTTTCTCCCTGCACAAAACCAGGCTGGGCTTGGCCATCGCAGCGCTGTCCCCAGTCACCCTGTAAGCACCAGGGACACGTCACAGGGACCTGGGGACTCTGCCAGGGTCGGGGCCAGCGTTAAGGTTGGTTCCCACCTGCAGTAAATGCAATTTCAGATCCCAGTCTGAAGATGGCTCCATCGGCACGAGAGCTGTCGCCCACCCTCCCTACGCACCAGGACAAAAAAAAATTAATAATAATAATAAAAAAAATAATAATCTCATTAGGCACACAAAAGAATGAAGAAATATTCCCTTAGTCAGCCATCAATCACATGGTGTTTGTCATCCGCTGACAACAACGCTGCCGGGAAGGCAGGGAAGCAGTCACATACGTGCATTAGATATTTCTAAAGGCTGCGATGGAGAAGCTACAACAAAAGAAACCAGAGAAAAATAGCTGGAGCAGCTCATGGAAGTCGAGGAGAAAAGGAGTGACAGAGACAGATTTAACTAAAGAAAGGGAAGGAAGGCACATCTGCAGCATTTCATTTTCTTGTTCCTCCCCACAACGATCAAATTAAAAAGCCCACACACTTAAAATTAAGTACAAGGGAAGGGGAGCTGGAAATGCAGTCACTCAGAATCACTATTTAGGTGAGAAAAATTGCTGCATTGTATTCCTTTGTCAAGCGGCAAATAATAAAATCTGCACAAGAAAATGCAGAATTTGGACCCATCACACAAGGAGGAGAAGAAAACCGGGGAGATCTTAGGTACAGGGTCCCCAGGCAGGACCCAAGGAGCTCAGGCCCCATCAACACCCCGAGTGATGACGATGGGACACAGAAGTGGCCGTGCACAGACCCCAAACCCTTGTCCCCGTCACAGCCCCAGTGACACCCTCACACGCAGCCACACAAATTTTAAACTCCAACAGGGTGTTTTAGGTTTTTTTTTGTTTTTGTTTCTTTAAAACACAACATACAGAACAGAACCTGGGGGCGCACGTGCCCAGGACCCAGTGACAGAGCTGTGATTTACTAATCAACCTTTTCTCCAGCAACCTTCACAGGGTTTAATTTACACCTTTGGAAACACCTCCGATAAAACCAAACCCTGGCTCCACCAACGTCCGGCAAGATTTGTCATTGACTTAAGGGTAAATATCCTGCACGCATTTCTGTTTACACTGCACTGTGTCCCAGGCTCCAGAAAGGGCTGGAGCATTTAATTGGTGATGACAGGCAGTCACCTCCGCTTCCCCAGCAGAAACCTCCCCCCAGGGCTGGACCCGAGATGAAACCCTTCCCAGCTATTCAAAGAGAAACATCCTATTCATTCTAGAGCATTTCACGGAAGAAAGCACAAAGGGAATGGAGAATATGAAGGTTATTATTTTAGGTAAAGCTTTTGCAAGCTGGGGTTTCCTTTAAGGAGCCATAAAACCCCATCGGGTGACCCCGGCTGGAGCTGGAAGGGGCCACGGGGCGATAACGGGGCTGCTGCGGGTGCTCGGCCTGTTTTCATGGCAACGGCACCGAACCAGATGCTGCAAAGCTCTGCGAGGGCAAGAGCTCGTTTCCAGAGGGAACTGCTTCATGTCTAATCATTAACAGTAAAACACACCCCAGATAAAAGCCAGCGAGCGACAGACTGAGGCCGTGATGCATTTCAAGCCGGCAGAGTCCTCGCAGTCACCAGGAAGCCAGGGATGTTTGCTTGTTCCTGTTGTGGCTCTCCCACGTTTCCCCTGCCGAGGGGACAGCTTCGCAGGAAACAATATAAATCACAATTAGGAAAAGTCATCTATTTGCTCTTCAAACCTCTCTCTCATTCGAACGGTGAGGGCGGTCGCCCCGGTGGGCTGAAGGCAGCGAGATGAGACCTTCTCAGGCACACATCGGGGCATTTAGAGCTGCTGTTGCTGCTGCCATGAAAGATGAGGAACGGCATTGGGAGCTCGGCACCACACGGGCTGCAGAGCTACCCACTCTGAAAGGTGCAAACTTAAAATTTAAAACCACCCCTGGCTTGCCTGGTGGGGCTGCGAGGGCAAACCAACCCCAACGTCCACCTGAGGACCCTCTTCTGCCTTAAAGCAGTCCCCCTGAGAGCCCAAGATGGGATGGAGGGGCATTAACCACCCACTGGATGTGTGGAAGAGATGGTTGGTGTCCCATGCTATGTGCCTGGTGGGGATGGATAGGCTCTTCTGGGCACGGTCATGGCTGCTCCGGCTCCCACGTGCAGCTCCTGAACATCAGCAGCGGCTGGGACCGGCCAGACAAAGCCTCCACCAGCCACCAGGATGATGACAAATGAAACATCAGCTCTTCTCCCCCTTCCAAGAATTCTGCTGCCTTAGGACACCCGCTAAACTCCCTCCAGTCCAGCCCACGAGGCACCAACATCCACCAGCCTGCAAACTGGAACAGAGCGGTGATTGTTCCCTTTCCTACCGACCCTACTCTCTGGGCTGAAATCCAGAGAAAACGGTGAAAAGCAGAACCCTTCAGCTGTCCAAGAGGCACGAGGGTCCCTGACCCTCCGTCCAGAAGGGTCATCCCTATCCAGCCCCCGGAGCCGGAGCCGTGAGCGAGCACAGGGGAGGCTGCTGCAGCTGGAGCCTGATGAGATAACACAGGAAATAAAACAAAACGAAGACAGACCGGTTTAAAGTTGATATAAATTGTTCTTTTTCTTCGCTACCAGAGGTATGTCGACTCCACGGGTGAGCGTGGAGAAAAGCCCACATCAGAACTGCCACCTGCATCACCCTCACTAAACCCTTCCTTTCGAAAGGAAAGGTTTATCACTTTACCCCCTGCCAAAAAAAAAAAAACCACAACACCCTCTTGAATTAGAGCTAGCATTCAAAAACAGGTTCTAAATAAATGTAAGTGTAAAAAAAAAAAAAAAAGGTCTAAAAGGCCCTGAAAAAAGGCAGCAGCACGTCAGCAACCATATCTCTCTTCATTTCCTGAAGCCAAAACATGTCCCTGTTTGTCACGCAGCAACCCCGGGGCTGGCTCCCAGCCCCACGCGTGGAGCTGCCTTCCCCAGGAACCCGGTGTCTTTCCACGGACACAAGGACAACAGCCCGTGGAACGTGGCACCGCGCTGTCCCCGCACCGTGGGGCCACAGAAGAGCAGGGCTGCCGGCACACGGGCTCACGCTCCGCAGTACCAAGTGGAATTAGCAATTACAAATCAGCTCCACAAAACGAAACGTTACGTGCGTCAGGTTTTTAAGGGTTGTTAAAAAAAGGTTGTTCTTAATTCCCCAGCCCCTGTATTTATAGCAAACTACTCGCATCACAAAGCTTTGCTGTGCTTGAGAACATCACACAAATATTATTTCTTTTTTTTAGGAAAAAAAAAAAACATTTAGAAAGAGGTAACTGAATAATACTTTGCCCTTTTTTGGTATCTTTTATGGAAAGCTGCTTAAGTTCGCTTCCCTACTAATCTGCTGTTGAAAAAAAAAAAAATCTCAGCTGCCTTGTTATAATCATGTTGATGTTCCTAAAAATCTGCAAAAAGGGATTTGGGAAGTTGTTGAACTCTGCTGTCCCAGAGAGAGAGCATCTCAACTGCTCTGCCCCCCCCCAGGAACACCACCCCTTCACCTGCCCCCACGAAACAAAGCCAGAACCATACCAATATATCCAATTTATATTTGAATTTCAAAGCAAGGTGTTCCCTGGCCATTGGGATTAACAAAGAGCATCTCAACCTGCATCCCTCCCCCACGATGGACCAGCAGGAGCTCAGGGTGATGCTCCTTCCACCACTGAAAACACCAAGCATGGGTCCTATCACCCAGAAGAAGACAGCGAGACACCCAGAAGACGACAGGAGGAGTCCACAGCACCCCGAGAGCCAAGAGCTGGACTTCTGGCAACACGATTCCAACCTCCATCCCAGCACCTACGAGCAGTAGGATGGCCATCCTCATTCCAGCAGCTTCAGTGCAAGAACAAGCTGTGTTAGGATCAACCACCATCAGTGGAAAAAGCCTTCAAACGCCACCGAAAGCCCGCTCCTAAGGGGACCTGGGGAACATCCAAATCCACATCCGCAGGGAGGTTCTCACCAGCTCCTGGTGAGAGGGTGAGAGAGGTCAGGAACTGATGAGCTCTCACTTCGGAATCCGTTCTTTTCCAGGACATTTATCACCCTTGAGCGACAAGGCCACCAGCAAGTGCCCCTGCTCCCCCAGTTCTTTATCCTGCTCGTTTCCTACGCCCCAAGGGAAACGCACGCAGGCTTTAGGGACACGAATTCCCTCATCTAACAGCCTCACCCGCTCCTTAACTTTCTACTCCAACAACTAGTCCCAGGATAGGGACTAGGATTAGGATAACGCTGTTATCCTGGGAGGAAGGTATCAGAATGCAGAGCACCGTCGACTCTCATCATCCCCTCTTTTTCTTAGAGAAAATTACACACTGGTAGAGAAAATGGCTTTTTACTTTGATAATCTCGCTTAGGTTTCATCTACATAACTACGCCAGCCCCAAGGTGAAGCACAAGGATTTTAAAATTTAAAAAAAAAAAGAAAAAAATGCTTTAAGATTTCTACGATTTATGATTCCCAGTACTACCAGCACTTGGAAGAGGAAATACTTCTGGTCAGACGCAAGCTCAAGTATCAGCCAACACTAAGCAGAACAAATCCAGAAGATGTGGATGAAACCCTCTCAAAGGCTGTTACAGGATTAAGTGGAAAGCGTCCAGGACCATCCTTCTTCCCACCCAGCCCTTCCATTTTATTTTTAATAAAATAAAAAGCCAGCAGGTCCCTCGTTCCTTGGGTTTGGAGGAAGGGGAATTCACAGCGCGGAATCATTCCCAGCGAGCGGCCAAAGAGAGAAAGGTGGAGAGAAACACAGAGCCCCTCTGCAGTAATTAAAAAAAAAAATATACTGCATTTGATTAATTTTTTTACCTTGTGTGCACCTAAAAATAATAAATCAAGTAGCATTTGGACACCTTCCCACCAGGAGTGGTGCTCTGCTGGATGCTCCAAAACTCCATCCACGGGCACCAGCACCGGGGTTCGCTCGATACCATCGGTCCCGTGGGAATCTGAATCCCTAATTCCAGCAGCCTGCACATGGGAAACACGGAGGAGGGAGGCTCTATTTACGCAGGGGACAACAGTTTCAAGGGTGACATGATTAAATCAAGGGGAAAAAAGGTTAAACGCAGATTCGGGAAGCTCCTATAAGAAAACCAGCTGCACCAGAGAGTCTTTGGCTTCTCAAAGTAGAGGGAAAAGGCCTGCCTGAGGGAGAACTTTGAACTGGAAATGCCTCGGGAGCACTCACCGGGATCCTCGAGGCGGAAAAATTCAGAAAGGCACAGAGATGTGTTCCCTCCAGCAGTGGTAACGCTCCTGCCAGCCTCCGGTCCCTCCCTCGGCTCAGGGTGTTAACGAATTTCCTACCCCCTTGGCTTTGGTAAAGCCTGAGAGGAGGTTTCCTGCCCCTCCACCAGCCTTCCCCCGGAGACCCTCCCGACCTCCGAGACGTTCCCACCTTCCCAGGCTCCCACAACTGGCCTCCAAAAAAGAAACAGGGAGCAACAGGCTTTTTATCAGGGTGTTTTGCCCGCAGAGAGATTGTATTTCACCTACAAAACAAGAGCACACACAGTTTTTAGCCAAACAACCTCTCCCGGCCATTATTTACTGAAGAGAGTAGGAAGTGGTTACTCTCTCGAGCTACAGCGAAACCACAGCAACTTTTAATTTAATTATTTCCCCCCCGCCCCCCCCTACCCCTCAATGCAGTGCGAAGGGAGCGCAGCGGCAGCGCTCCGGAGAGATGCACACACAATACATCTCCTCTGTTAGTTGACAACCCTCTTCTATTTCGGGAATGCTCATCTGCAGGTGGAATTGGATTTATGTTCCCATGACTGACACCACCGCTCGCTCCAGCCCCGGCCTATGGCAGCGCCTGCTATTTTCAGCCCTCTGCCTCTCCGAACAATACAATTCCAAAGGTGAGAACTATTTCCAGATAACACAACAACTGCATTTTGCAGAGGTTTTTTTATGTTTTTTTTTTTTATCTAAATAAATAAATCATAGATTATTTTAAAGAAGTTTTAGAAGAGGGTGAGGAAGCCCTCTCCAGCAAAGCCAGGGTCTCCGTGCATTAATGGGCTCTTCTTCTAGATAATCCATGGAGTTGCTGAGACTATTAAAGTGAAATTAAAGTCACTGCCCTGCTGGAATGGGCAAAAATAGTCTCAGCTGGGCCATCACGAAGCTATTCCTCACCACCACCACAAAGCACCTATTCCCTCTCTCCCAACAAGGCTCTTGCCTCTGGTGACAGACTGGCTCCGAAGCCCTTCCCAAGTCACAGCCACAGCCTGTGCTGGGACTGTCCCCAGAAACAGCCAGAAGCCAAAAGAAAGAGCAAAATGTGATGTAGTTTTGAGTCATTATCATACTCCAACCTAAACCATTCTCTGATTCTACTCCCAGCAAAAAAAAAAACCAACAACATGTTAAATCCAGAGCATATCATTTTGGTTTTCACACACTGGCACCGCAAATACCCATCACAAACACGCAGCAGGAGAACGGGACGGGTTCAGACCTGGGGAATGAAGAGTTAACTGCTCCCTGGGAGAAGTGTCAGCCCAGATCCCCAGAAAGAAAAGCTGAGGGTGGGATAATAAGGCAAAGAATGTTAACCGTCTAATTAGCAATCAGGGAAAGAAGAAATTTTGTGATCACTCAGAAGCACTGATTTCTCCAAGCTCCATGTTGACCTGGCGGTGAGCCCCGGGGTTCCACGAGGGATGCTCCTGGGGGGGGGTCACCCCGAGGTCCTTCACACGGAGCCACTCTGCAAGATGCAGGGCTAAAATCTACCAAAAACTGGGAGTTCAGCTCCTTCCCCGCACCAGCTGAAGGGCTGCCCACTGCGGCTCGCGCTGGTCCCACTTCCATGGCAATTAGCCACAAAAGCTCTGGCAGGGCAGCAATTGTTTCAGCCTCCAGAAGCTCCCGTCTTCCACGACGCCCCGTAACGAACAATGCCCTGGACAAATTAAATTCCAGTCAAGTCGTCACCAGCTGCAGCTCGTATGCGCACACATTTTTTTATATATTTTTTTTTGTTTTTAACTAACGCATTCTGGAGCAAGCCCTTCCTTGTCCTCCACGAGCTGAATTGCTCGTGCCCCACAGGGCTGTTAGAAAATAATTACTTCTCTGAAGCCACGGGCTACTCTTCCAAAGGAGGTGTGCCCCATGACTAACAACTGGCAACCAACCAGTTCCATCTGCACTGGGACACTGGGAGCAGAGAGCTGCTGGAGGTGCCCGCAGCTCCTGTTAGATCCAGGCTTTGACAAATGTGAAATCCCTTTTTTTCCACTTTTTTTTTTTTTCTCTCCACCCCTCTGTTAAAAACGCTGCCTGTATTTCCATCGATGTCTCCTCAAAGCGTATCTGCTGTTCATCACACCCACCCAGAGGTCGGGCTCGAAGGCAAACGCTCTGGGCTCCACGAGTCTCTCCAAGGGATGGGACACTGCAGCGCTGACAAATGACCTCAGCCTTGCACCTCCGTAGGGTAAACCATCAGAAAACACGGGATTTTGGTGCCTTTCCCAGCAGGATGTTCGCAGCCAGGCCCTTCAGAGCCCAGGGTGGGATTCTACGCCTTTGAGGAGTCACCCAAATGGAACTAGAGAAACCCACCCGTGGCTCCTGCGGCTCCTCCCGGGGTCACGGTGTCTGTGTCCCGCTTCCCACCCGGCCGGTGTCACGGCACCAGGAGATGTGAATTCCTTCAGAGGAGCAGTGAACACACCACACAGCCCGAAGCAGCCCTTCCAGGGGGTTTTGGGAACATCAGGAGTCAAGCCCTGCTCAGTAAGACTGAGGGAGAAACTCGAGAGATGGAACCACGTCCACCTCCACAGCCCTGACTGCACCCATGGGTCCCTAGGGTGTTCAAATCACCTCTTTGTTCCCCAAAACACCATCCCACCTCAGGTTAAACCCACCCAGTGCAGAGTGACTGCACTTACAGTCTCCTGATGGACAGACACCCACGTTCCCAACCACAAACGGAGCTGGAAACCTCTGGGCAATGCAGCCCAGGGTTATGAACTGGAAGAGAAAGACTCAAGGAGAGGGTAGTTTATTTCCAAGTACTCTTCCATTCCTCCAAGAGCTTCACATTCACCTGAAAACAATCTCCAGGGCCTCTTTGTAACAAAAAAACCCCAGTAAATCATTGCACGGAGCAGCACCTAATCCATCCTGCCTGTGGTTACCTCCACCTGACTCCAGACAGCGACAAGATCTCTCCCTTTAACCAGTTCCCGTTTTCCTTCTTTACCAACAAACACCCAAGAAACCAACACAATTAGGCTCGGCAAATCCCTGACCACATGAAAAACCAGGCTTGAAAGACCATCAACACTTGAATTTCCAGCCTGGCACCGTTTCATCTCCAAACTTCATTCCGTTCTTAGTCCTACAGGGCACCAGCCCGCTCTCATCTGCCCGATAATATTTCACTATTTTAGTACATTCTCCTTATCCTTCCTTTTCAAAGCCGACACCTTCAAAAATCTCATACAAAATATAAAACTTACTGAATATTTATTTCTCCATTTCTAAGGTACAGCTCCAGAAAAGGTGCTGGTACCCAGAGCCATGTTCCACGTCCATTTATCACATCCAACTTTGAAAAAAAAACCTCATTTTGCATCCCTCCAGGTGATGACCTTTACCGGTCGGTGTCGGACAAGGATGGAAGCCAATGGGTCAAGATCAGCAGCATAACCCCCCACACCATTCACTGCCGGGAATGAAGACCAGGTTTAATCAGGATTAGCCCCAATTAAACCTGCCCGACACCCGGGTGACACGCGCTTTCCATCGGAGCTACCACAGGAACTCAGGGCTTACAGGAAAAAACAGGTTTCCCTGCACTTTGAGTGTGATGCTCCTTGAAAACGAGCATCATAAGGACGAGCCAGTTCCTTATGATGATTGGAAACTCCTGGAACAACCCAGCCAGAGGAGCATCCACTAAAATTACATTTATTGACATAATTCTGAAGTTCAAAGCAAAAAAGATCACACTTCTTGGTCTTAACTTTAAAGCTCTTTTGAACTTTAAAAATCTTTAAAGATCTTTCTTTAAAAAAAGGAAAATAAAGAAAGCCTCTCGGGCTTCCCCCCCGGTAGAAAAGTCACAGAATAACACTAAATTCACACCATTTGTGTTTGGGGATTCATAGCGAGTAACTGAAAAGAGGAGCCATGAAATGTCATGATTTATTGAGCATAAACACTGATCCTCTGCCAGCAAAAAAAAAAATTAAAAAATTACCCTTGGAGTAGGGGAAATGAGAATAACCAGGAGTCCAGCAGGAATAACCCCCTGAAAGCAGTTTGTTCACAGAGAAACTCTTCTGGAGTCTCAGAACTCGACATAAAAGCTGAGGAGAAGTTGCAAAGGGTTAAAACACGAGAAATAGTCACATTTTGTACATTTTTCTAAGAGCAGATGAGACAGAAATGGACAAAAAACCTTCAGGGCTCAAAAAAACCAAACCAACAAACGATTCCATATCTTTAAAAATAGATTATTTTTTTTTCTGAAGGGGATAAGTTGAGGGAAAAAAACAAACCAACAAAAAACCAAACCCAACAGCACTTTTTGGAGAACGTTATGGGAATGTCAGTCTGACTGACTGCTGGTCCCCGGAGCCATCCAGGGGGCTGTCACCTCCCCACTGCCACCTGAGCGGGGACCAGGGAGGTGACAGGAGGAGGAACATCTTCCCACGGCCCCCAGCCCCACAGTATCCCCCCCCCCCAACCTTACAGTCACAGCAGCAGTGAGATTTAAAAAAAAAAATCCCTCTTAAACAGCCTGTTTTCTAGCTTTTTTTCCTCTCCTCCCCTTTTTCTGTAGAAGGAAATAAACCCAAGCGGGAGTTACTGAGGTTTCTCAGCTTTTACAGCTTCTTAGAAGTCCATTAAAAAAAAATATAAAAATCTATCTTTAACTGCGAATTTGGAAGCGTTTTCAGTCACACAAAACCAACACAGGCTGGAGAACTTTCAAACTTTTCCTCGTCAGAAGGAAGGGGGAAGAAAAAACACACAGTAAATTATGAAAAAGCATAATCCTTAACTAAATTTCCTGTTTTGCGTCTCCGCATTAACAGTGTGCCTGAATTTCCTCCTTTTTCTTTCTTTTCTTTTTTTTTTTCTCTCCTCTTTTAACGTCACGGCCAATCCCTACCCACCCATTCGCCAACAACCCCCATCCGAAATTACTGGAGGTTTCAAGCCTGTTGGAGTTGGAAACACCACCTGAATCCACAACTCATCCCCGGGAAAAACCCAGTAAAATAAAGATTAAACATCCTCAGGCTGCGGAACCGCTCCTCTCGCCAGCAGCCGCACCAGGAATTACCCAGCGAGCGCTATATTCGCCCCTTTTCAAAGAAATTTGGTGTCCTGACCACTTTTAGTTGGATTTTAAGTGAGTTGGTGGCTCGGGGGGGGATGTTTTGGAGGAGGAAGGCAGCACGATTGCGCAATACCTTAAAGCCTTTATCGAATTGAACCGGGAGAGAAAATCTACATCCCAGAAAACTCCAGACCGTGGCAAGCAACTTTCACTTTCAGAAATAGCCTTTAAAATGAAAACACAATGGCCCTGTCTGTTCTGGTATTTTAATAAAGAGCCTTTTAAGCAGCAGATCACAGGGGACTCCCAGGACCATGCCCATCGCACGGGGCCACCTGGCCCAGATGCTCCAGGCTGGTGCCCGAAAGCAAGGTCTGGTTCCTCCAGAGCTCCCCAAGCTCCAGCTGTTTAGCTTTAAATACAAACTAAGTGGGTAAATCTAAGATAAATTAATTTTCTTTTAGAAAAATAAAAAAAAAAACAAACCACAACACTCTCCAGCTCTGCTGGTCTGTCCTTACTGCGAGAGGGTCAGCAGGAGGAAACTGGATTTTACATTTTCTTGTAGTTTTGTTCCCTTCCCAATTTAATTTCTTCTGATGTTCCGCACCTCAAGCTGGGAAACCCACCCCAGGGAAAGAGAATAAATCCCATTGTCTGGCAAAAGGCGAGAAGAAAGAACCGACACGCGCTGGCCGAAGACAACAGAGATGCTACAACAGGGAAATTCCCAAACTGGCCACAGGCACAGGAACCTGCTGACGGATTTCTGGTCCGTGGAAAAACCCACCAGCCAACAGGAGTGACATTTGGGCAGTTCCGGAGAGCTTCCCACCTCCAAGGTCAACTCTTAGACCTCGGTGCCTCAACCTCAATTCCTTCAGCTTCTCGTAAAGATGGGGCAACCAGCATGGGATCTACCAGCCCTCCCAGGGCAAGAAGGTGATTTTTTTTTTTTTTTTTGTAAAATTTTTGGAAGTGAGAGCTCGAGAGCCTCCTCCCAAGGACATCAAAGGAAAACCTCCCCCAGCTGCTGGCAAGTGGACAAGTGGCTACTTCGAGCCCCACACAAACCAGACCGTTCCACGGTTGGGCCCTGGCCAGCCCCAGGTCTCCTCAGCGTCACCACTCGCACACGAGGAAGGACATTTACCGGCCATAAAGACGGGTGTTTTTCAAAAGGCAGAGCATCCAGGTCCCTCCAGAGCCCGGTCCAGGGACACGCAGCAGGGCTGGGAGCGCGCCTCGTTACGCTAACGAACTTCAGGGCACAACAAGCTCCCGGCGCAGGGCAGAGCGGTTATCTCCGTTACACAGATAAGGAAATAAAGCAGGAAGGCAGAAGTTGGGGCGGCCACAGGGGAAGTGTGATGAGCAGAGGACAAACCTCCATCTCCCCAGGCTCCTCTCCCGGCCGCCCCGTTATCCCTCTTGCCTGCTCCAGCCCAGAGGAGTCAGTCTCCCGGTGCTGCCATTCCCCTGCCTTCAAAGAGGGGTACAAACGCCTTCCTAAAACAACTCCCAATGTTAAAAAAGCACTAATTTCCTTAAGTAATACCAGTTCCATACCATACCCAGGGATAAGATGGACTCAGCAGAAAAAGGGGTAGCTACGTTGAAACGTGCCCCCTGCGTGAATCATTAAAAATCCACAACAATGGTCCAGCCACACAAAAGAGCTATTTCCATTTGTTTCACAGCTACAGATGGCAGAAGAAAACCTCCCAGACAATAAGCTCTATTTAAACATATCGATCCAGCTTTTTTGGTGCGGTTCCCCGGCTCTTTCCCCCATCCTGGCTACAACCAGAAGATGATAAATGGCGCCGGGCGGTCACGGAGCTGCCCTGCCTTTGCTTTGTGATGGTGGAGCCGACTCGGGACCCCAAACCCAGCAGCAAAGGGCTCTCCTGGGGTGTCCCACTCAGCAGACAGCTAAAGACACGCAAAACCTCTCTGTGGGGTGAAGCTCTGGCCCCCCAAGCCCTACGTGCTCCAGAAGCCAGTCCACGGAAATTAGCATATTGAGAAAAAAACCAAGTAATTACCTAAAAGGTCTGGAGTTTACTCGCAGACCCAAGACTAAATATCAAGTTACTGACTTCTGTGGTCAACCACAAGTCAGCTTCTCTCCTGGTAGTAACCACCACAGTTCTGCTTGTCCGGGTCAGTTTTACAAGAAGCCCACAGCTATAAACAAACCTGAAGGTCCTCAGTTTCCCACCCCCCTCCCAGAAAAACCCATTAAAGATAATTCAACACCTTAAAAAGCCACAAGAACCTCTCGCCTCATTTACGAGCAGTAAGGAACGGAGAAGGTGTCTTAGGGCAGAAGGCAGCTCCATCCCCCTCCATTTGGGTTTTGTTTAAGGCCACACCTGAGGGGAATGGCCCCGGAGGGAGGTAAATCCAGCCCCCTTGAAGAAAAACGAGCTGCAGCGAGCAGGACCCCAGCCCCAGCTCCCAAACCAGTGACACCTCCCAGTCCCTGCTCACCTACCCAGCACAGGCTTTCCCTTCCTCACCCTCCTAAAGGACACCAGCCACCACCCGGCTTTTCATTCCAACCTCTATTTGGGAAACGAGAAGAAGGAGGAGAGGGATTTCTCTCTTTGTCTGCGGCACCCACTTATCTCCTCTACTTCGCTCTACCTCAATAACACAGAAAACCCAGACCCTGCAGCCCCCCCTCCTTTATGTAATTCACTAATGCCTCCAAAGAACTGGCCAGACTGGGCTAACATTACCATCCCTCACTGGCCATCAACTGCACCGGCCATTTATCCCTTCTCTCCACAGCCTCTCAAGACCAACCCGCCGTTAACTCTCACGCAGGAAAAAGCCAAGAAGATCAGATGATATCGGACCTCCTGAAGAGCTTCCCAACCTCTTCTTAAACCCCCAAAAAGAGGGTCTGGACCCACTCCCCATTAAGTCACCAACTTCCAAAGCCAACTGGTCCTGAACAGCGTCTCTCATCGATTATGGTTGATCCCTTTCGCTTCATCCACCCAAAAACCCAAGATCTCCCCCCCCTCCATCCCACTCCAGCCCCACTGCCCACCCTTCCCCGTCACGACACCCCCTTCCACCCAACGCCCTCCTGCTGCACTTCACCCAAAGATCCTCCCCCCCCCCAAAACAGCTCACCCCTCCTTGCATCCCCCCAAACACACC
>JAOQGL010000014.1:3878190-3893853 GCA_027564165.1 Gallinago nigripennis | reverse complement strand
GGGGCAGGATGGAGATGGAGATGGAGATGGAGATGGAGATGGAGATGGAGATGGAGATGGAGAGGGAGGGGTGGGATGGAGATGGAGGGGCAGGATGGAGGTGGAGGTGGAGGGGTGGGATGGAGATGGAGGGGTGGGATGGAGATGGAGGGGCAGGATGGAGATGGAGGGGCAGCATAGAGATGGAGGGATGCAGGGGCTGGGGTAGGATGGAGATGGAGGGGCAGAAGGGGCCGGGAAGGGGCCGGACGGAGGGGCAGGATGTCGGGCAGGGACCAGGGTCCCATCACCCCCGGGCGGGGGTCGCGGCCCCGCTCCCCGGCCGTGCCCTGCCCTTGCGGGGGGCACCCCCCTTCCCCGTTCCCCCCCGCCCCCGCCGGTGGCGGCCGCCCCGTCCCCGCTTCCCCCGGGCTCCCCGCCGCGCCGGTCGCATTGCGGTGCCCGCCGCTCACCGTGTCCTGCCCGGGATCCGCCCTTGGCTGCGGGCTGCGCGGCGGCCTCAGCGCATGGCCCGGCCCGGGGCGGTCCCGGTGCGGCGGCTCCGGTCCGCCCTGCGCGGCGGGGCTCGGCTCGGTGCGGCGGAGCTCGGCTCGGCTCGGCGCGGTGCGATGCGGTGCGGCGGGGCTCGGCTCGGCTAGGCTCGGCTCGGCACGGCTCGGTGCGGTGCGGCCGCCGCAGAGCCGATCCCGCCCCGCCGCCGGCCCCGCCCGCCGCGCCCGCCCCGCCCGGGGCCGCCGGACCCCCGGGCTCAGCCCCGAGCGGCTCCGGGACCGGGAGGCGGCGGCGGAGGGGACGGGGATGCACGGACAGGGATGGGGACAGACGGGGATGGAGGATGGAAACGGGGACACACGGACAGGGACAGATGAGATGGGGACACATGGACCGGGACACACGGACAGGGATGGGGATGCACGGGGATGGGGGCAGGGACACACGGACAGGGACAGACGGGATGGGGACACACGGATGAGGACACACAGACAGGGATGGGGATGGGGACACAGACAGGGATGGGGACACATGGGCAGGGACACACAGACAGGGATGGGGACATATGGACACAGGGACACAGAGAGAGAGATGGGGACACAGGAGGATGGGGACAGGGACACATGGACAGGGACAGACAGAGAGGGATGGGGACGGGGACACGGACAGACAGGGATGGGGACAGACAGGTAGGGATACAGGGGGAGGGGGATGCACAGAGGGGGACAGACGGACAGGCACGTGGACACACAGACAGGGACCTCACAGGGACACGGGCACAGGTGGGGACACAGACACAGGTGAAGAGGGACATGGATGCCCAGACAGGGACATGCAGCCCAGGGACACGTGGATGGGGACAGAGACCCTCAGATGGTGACAGGGGGACACAGGGACACACAGACAGGACAGACGGATGTTGGCAGGGGGTGGGCAGTGGCAGGGTGCCATAAGCCCCCATGATGGTTGGGGTGGCCCAGGCAATGTGGTCAGACTTTGGGGACACAGCTGCCTACGCTGCCACCAGGCCACCCCAGCACAGGAGCAGGTCCGTGGTGACACCGTGGGGTCTCTGTCACCAACCACAGTGTCCCCTCCCCGGGCACCGAGGGGTCAGGAGCCCCGAAACCCCGGAGGGGTCCTGGCCGGGGGGCAGAGCTGCTCCTCACAGCAGCACCCGGGCCACGACCCCCCTGCGAGGGGACACGCCGGGTGACACCCCAGGTGGGAGGGGGGCCATGGGGACCCCAGTGCCAGCTGAGCGGGTCTGGGGCCTGAGAAACTTAATGGTAGGGGCTCAAGGGGCCGACTGTCCCCGGGGAGGGGACATCTCCTGCTCCGAGGGTCCTGCAGCCCCTGGGAGCCGGAGGAAAGTGGGGGACGGAGTGGGGAGGGGGGGGTCTGGAGCTGGAGGTGACCCCGGAGCTGGATGGCCGGGGGGCTGGTGGCCATCGGGGGGGCTGCCAGGCTGTGCCGCGTGACTCCAGGCTGGCTCCGGAGCGGCAGCAATTAAAATCCGCAGCTGCTATTAATAGCTGCCAGCGGAGGAGGGGGGCCGGGGCTCGACACCCACCCCACCGAAAAACCCCGCCAGGGCCAGCGGGAGCCGGGGTGGGCTACAACCCCCTCTCTCTGGGCCACCAGCCCTCCCCCCTTGGGGGACAGAGCCGCTGGCTGGCAGCCGCAGCCCCCTAACGATGAAAAGCCACCCCAGGAGCAGCCCCCCCCCCCCGCAGCGTTATTAGCTGGACGGCTACTACTCGTTAGAGGAAATGAATGAATTTCCTTGATCATTTTCCTGCGGCTCCTCCTCCGTTCCATTGAGGCCCCAGCTCCCCGCCAAGCCTTACGCAACGGGGAGGCAGCACACGCAGGGCTGAATCACGCCGGGCGGGCTGCGACAAGGAGGGGAGGGGGGCTGGAGGGTCCTGTACCCCCCCCCGCCCCCGTGTCCCCCACCTTCTCCGAGCTCAGCACAGCTCCGGGGGGGGGGTCTGACACTCGGCATCCCCCCTCTCCCGTCCCCTCGGTGGGGTTCAGCTCCCGTGCACGTGTGGCCACCACGTGAGCCGGGGAGGGAGCAAGAGGGGACTTCAAATAAACAAGTGACACAAAGAGGGGGGGGGGGGGGAAGGCCAGAGCCTTTATTGGGAGCAGCAGAGGGGGGGGTCATCCCTCCCCACTCCTAAACCGGTGAATGAACCCCCCCCAAGGGCAGCAGGAAGAGGGGGGACAGCTCAGCATCTCCCTGCGCCCCCCACCAGCCCCGCTCCCAGATTCCAGCAGGAGAATTAGGGGTGTAAAAGGGAGGCTCCAGCCCATCCCCCCGCTGTCACACCGACCCCAGACACTGGGGGGACACACACACACCCCAATCCCACCTCCCACTCATCTTTTGGGGGCTGACTAAGAAATTTCCTCCCATCAACAGCTTGTCTGGGCTTTGGTACATCGGCCCCTGGACTGCAGGTGGGGGCAGGCAGGAGGAAGGAGGAGGAAGATGAGGAGACACCATGGCCTCGGGGACACGAGGAGGGGATGAGGAGACACCATGGCCTCGGGGACACGAGGAGGGGATGAGGAGACACCATGGCCTCACCCGTACTCTGGGAGACGCTCAGATTTGCCCAGATACGAGGGGAAAAAAAAAACTACAAGAAAAGCATTAACTGCAGAAACAAAGAGGCAGAGGAAGGAACGCTTAGCGCTGTGCCCCCCACCACAGCATCACACCTCACCTCTGTCCCCCCCTTGTCCCCTCCTCGTCCCCCCCTGCACCAGCCGCCCGCAAGAAGTGAAATAACACATCGAGGTTTGCCACATCGAGGCAAATTACATTCTCATCAGGCCTTGCTAATTTGTGTCATCCGAGGCCTAAAATAACCCTCCCTCCCCTTCCCCTCCCCTTCCCCCCCCCCCTTTCCACTCCAGGTTTTTCAAAGCGAGATTAATTGACTTTGGTGCGTTGCAGCAATTAAAATACTGAGCACCAGGAACTGTCAGATGATGCTCATCAGCCTCCATATGCTGCAGCTGTGCCAACCGCTGCCTCCAAGATGCTGCTTCCCAGTCTCACCCATCCTTCTCGCCGCTGTGGATGGCGCTGCCGGGGACTGCGCCGGGGCGAAGCCCGCTCCACATCGTTATAATTCCATCAGCGCCTCCAAAAAAAAAAACCAAAAAAAACCCCAACCCTCTGCTCTGCCTGCGGAAGCTGCTGCAGGAGAGAAGGCTACGTCTTAATTAAAATGCATCCCCTGCGAGAGGCCGGGGAGCGTGCGGAGCGGGAGCTGCTCTCCGGTGCGATGGGGAGGGAGTGGGAAGGGCACGTTCCCGGCTCCAGCCTCCGATCCTGAGCTCCTCGCCCAGGAGGATAAACCCCAAGGAATCCCCCCCCCGGGATGTGCAACAGCCTGAGCGTCCCCGGGGGCCGCGCTCTGGAGACAGAGAGAGAGCTGCTGGTGCGCAGTCAGATTGCAAGAGCCTCTTCATCAGCCCTTCCCCAATCTCACAACCCCCCCTGTCCTCCCCCCAGGGAAGAGATTTCTTTCTCCCCTCTGCAAACACCAGCAAACGGCCCCAAAAAGCCTGGGGAGCGCAGCGCTCGCAGGGCGGCAGCGCCACGTGAGCCGCCGGCAGCCGCAGCAGCCCCGAGGACGCAGGTTGGCGACTGCTCCAACCCATTTCACCGCAGACCCCGCAAACGCAAGCGCTTGCCCTCAAATATTAAGGCTGGGAATTGCTGCCGCCCGTTTCCTACAAACTCCCGGATTTGGGGCTCCGTGGGCGCTGCACAACGGCCCTCGCACGGGGATTTTCAAAGGAGACGTCAACACTCGGCTGGAGGTTTTCTTTAGGGAACCCTCAGCGTAAGGATGAGAAGAGGAGAAGGAAGCAGGGGACAGAGCCACGGCCCGGCCTCGTTTCTTCCCTTAATCACTGAGAAACAAGAGCTCCCAGAGCCACCTGGGGGTTAAAATGGCAGCTCTGCGTGGGGGGGAGCTGCAGCACCAGGCCCCAGCCGCCCCTGAAGGGATGTTATTTTTGGCAGCTCTTACAACCAGGTTTTGCTCAAAAACTAAGCCAGGGAAAGCAGCTTAGTGCAGCTGTGCAATCCGCCCCCCCACCTGCTTTCCGCTTTATTTCGGTTGTTGTTTCTCACCTTGGCAGAGCCCGAGAGCGAAGGCGGCAGGTTCCCAGCGGCGGTTTGGGCAGGGGGGGGGGCGAGGGGAAGGAGGGAGGGGGCTGGCTACGGGGATTACCAGGAAGCCACATGCTCCGTGAGCTCTTTGCAGGCAGCCTTAGAACCAGACTCTTAACGTTTGCGTTGACTAATCTCCGCCCAAGCTGCTGCACCCGCAGATCCAAGGGACAGGGACAACACCTTGGGACACCTACACCGGGACATGCCTCGTTTTTATCTCCCTCTGAGCACCCAAGGGAGAAATTATCCTCCTTCGGGTCCTTCAGATGTTTCACCTGGCCCTCGAGCTTCAGTGTCCCCTTTGGCTGAAGGGGCAGCTCGTCTCCGGTGCTGTTCGCAAGGGGAGGAAGTGAGATTGGCTTCCCATCGCTCCCACCTTCACCACTTGAAGAAGACCAGCCCTGCCAGAGCCGTGTAGCCCAGCACCAGGAAGAGAACCTTCAAGAGACGGTCGTTCTTGTCTTCCAACTCTTTGGCGAGGATCTCAAAGAAGGTGATGAACAAGAAAGTGCCCCCCGCGATGCCTTGCAGGAGCAGGGATGTAATGCTGCTGGCAGTGCTTTGGGTGCTCTCAATCCCCATCCCAATGCTAATGCCCAGAGGGATCATGAGGCTGACGGCCACAGCCATCTTCACAGCATCCTTCAGGGCCAACGAGGTCTTGGCCATGCTGATGCCCAACGCCACGGCGACCAGCGTCTCGTGAATGGCGACTCCTAGGAACAAGCTCATGAGTTTGCTGCCTTCCTCCTGCAAGCCCAGGGCCAGCCCCTCGAAGATGGAGTGGGTACACAAGGCAAACACCAGCCCGATGAGCCGTAAGGGGCCGGAGCGGGAGAGCTCCTGGATATTCAGGCCGTGGGAGTGGTGACCATGTTGACCGTACAGCGTGCGCCCTCGGGAAGACGCGATGAAGGGACTCTCGTATTCGGAGTCGCTCCCGACATCCGAACCAGCATTGAAGGTCTCTAAGTCAATGAAGGAAGGTTTCTCCTTCTGGAAGGTCAAGACGAGCTGCTCCACAAAGACAGTCACAAAGAAGCCAACCATCATGATGGTCTCGGCCACCGGGTAGTCCGTGGTGACGTTCCCCTGCCTGAGAACCTCATCAAGCTGGAAAGAAGCAAACAACCCCCAGTGGATCAACCACCTTCATCTCTCTAAAGGGAAACACCCCTATTGTGTTCACACCACCCTACATTGATGCGTGATGCTCTAACACCCTTGTACATAGGCCTCAGCCCCAGAGACAGGGAAGATATTTGCCTTCCAGAAGAAGGTTAGTGGTTGCCTGAAAGTGTGTTAACACACACCAAATGGCAGGAGTTTGAGCTTCACGCCCCAGACGATGCTCAGAATTTTTCTGGAGCAAAAATATCTCCAGTTACTCCACCCAGACAGTCAGCAGTAGCTGAATGGGAGGTGGGCACAGCTCACCCTCCTGATCTGAAACACCAGGCACAGCACAGCCGTTTCTGAGGTGGCTTCATGGGCCACCCCGGCAAGACATAGACCCTTCACCTCCACTTCCACAGGGGCAGAGCTCTGTTGGCCTGAGCTCCTGCAGGGCAGGAGAGGGGAGGGTGGTCCCCCATGCACAGGGGTCCCTGACATACTCAGTGGCACAAGTTAATTAAGATTGCTTGTAAGCAAGATGCTCACGAGCAGTTACCTTTTCCCTCACGGCAGGCAGCAAGGCGTTGAAGCAGGTGGCCAGGAAGACTCCTCCTCCAAAAGAGTTGCAGAGGGCAAGAACCTTCTTGGGGCGATGAGCTTTCTCGTAATCGGCCTCGATTATCTTGACAGGGAGAAGGGACCCAGCCAGCATGAGGACACAGATGCCCAGCAGACACAGCACTTTGGCGACCACGATCTTCATCGTGCTTCCTGGCGAGGGCTCCCTGCCGAGGGCAGCTGGTGGGGTTCCCTCTGGCCGCTGTTAGAGAGGGAACATGGGCAGAAGACGGCACAGACCTCAAGGGAAAGGTGCTCCTGGGCTCAGAACCTGCGAACAGGAGTAAAACAAGAGAGATTTTCCTTTACACTGTGCAGAAATGCACTTTGCATCCCAAAGTGCACGCCAGGCTCTGTGTAGCGATCACCTTCACTCCCCAGAGGCAACGGGGGAGATGACAGTGGCAGCACCTCGCACACAACGGGGCAGAGGAACAGCAGGGAAGAGAAAATTTAACCGCAGGAACCAGTAACTTAAAAACCTTGTGAGAATTGTACTGGCTGCCAGGTTCTCTGCTCTCCATGGGATGCAACGAAAGAGGAAGCAGAGGTTGTTTCATACAAGAGAAAAATGCAAGATCCGAGCTGCCTGGGTCACGAAAATTGACTTAATTTAAAACATAAACCCGCTTCCATGCAGGTTACATGCAGTGGCAGTGAAGCCTGTTATCCTAAAATCATTTTACAAAATAATGAAGTTAAGTCTATTCATAAAAAATATACAAACATGACCAGGTCCCTTTATTCCTTCTCGCAGCAGCAGGGTCAGCACCTCAGAGGATTTCACTTCCCACTCTGCACCGAACTGACTTGTAGACTCAAACCCATGGCACCTCGAGAAGGTTCTCTCGCAGGTCACCCCGGCGAGGGCTGCCAGGAGGCCCCGCGCGCTGACGACACACTGCAGCCTGCATCGGGGTGACGAACTCACACAGAACACTTCCAGCCTCCCTGACACCCACCCCCGCCAAGGACGAGGCAAATAATTGGATACCTGCTTCTTGGAGCGGCAAATTAATTTTAATACAAAAAGATTCCCGAGGCTAAAGGCTCCCTTGAGGGCTGACAGCATTAATCACTGTCACCATTTCTGCGCAGTGGGCTGCACAAACGGGGCTTTTATTAAAAGGGAAGTGGGAGACTGCGTGACTCTCTGCTTGGTAAGAGAGTTTAAAGCCTTTTTCTGAGTTTGCAGTTCAAGGAGGAGCGAAGAGAGAGGTGAAGGCGGTCAGGCCATCTGCAGCAGGTCTGGTTCTCAGCCGGCTATCCGCGGGAAGCGACATTCATCAGCAGAAAACCCTGCTCGGGTGACACTGATTGACTCGCTCCCGGGTGAACCCAGCAGAGGAATCAGGTCTGAACAAGTCCAGAGCCTGCAATCCCGCTGTACGCTGACAAGGCTTCCTCAGCAGGCGGCCTGTCACGGCGGCTGACGAGCAGTCCCTCTCCAGAGACGCCGTCGGCTGCGGGGCTGCCATCGCTCGTCAGCGCCGTGCTGACACAGCTAACGAGTCACCCTGCCTCTGCCAGCGTCAACACACCGACAAGGAGTTCACCTCGCACGCCGACGGTGCGCTGTTATGCCAGGTTTCTCAAATGAACCCTCTCAAAAAAAAAACAAACCAACCCACAAACCCTGATGTTAGCAACAACGCCTTTGGGATCACAGATCACGACAGCACCACCCACACCTCCCGCGTCAGGCAGCCAAGACAGCTCCCTGGCCGGAGGAGAGGAGGGAAAAAAATCCTCCTTTTTCTCAATTCGCAATTCACACCCCCTCTGGAACACGCCTGGCTTCCACTTCGAAATTCAGAAAACCCCAAGCCTATTTTTTTGCTGTTGTTTTCCCTTTTTTCTTTTCTTTTTTAACCCAGAAGCAGCCCGCAGCAAAGCATAAAGCCTAAAGCTGCCGTGGCAGCTGAACTCCAGCGCCCCTGACCCCGGGGCTAAAAGCTGCTGAGTGAAAAACGAAGTGCTGAGTATGAGAAATACCT
Source organism: Gallinago nigripennis (assembly GCA_027564165.1). Lineage (NCBI taxonomy): Eukaryota > Metazoa > Chordata > Aves > Charadriiformes > Scolopacidae > Gallinago > Gallinago nigripennis. The sequence goes on along the minus strand of JAOQGL010000014.1, from coordinate 3,885,426 downwards.
TCTGTTTCTCCTCGTTTCTTTGTGTTTCTCCTCCCCTGCTCCTTCCCACAGCCCGGAGATCAGGAGCCGCCGCTGCCAGCGTCCGACTGTTCCGCCGGCCCAAAAACTTCTGTAAGAGAGAATTAACTCAGGAGAAGTTTCGCTCGGCAGAGTGGCCTGTAGTAAAACATTTAAGCAATTAAAAATATTACACAAAGCAGACAGCCCTCTGGAGAAGGAAGAAAGGGGTGGGGGGGGAGGAAGTGAGAGCTTTTAAGTCTCAGTTTTTCTGTTAAAACCCGCACTCGGGACGCCCCCAGCAAACACTTGTGTCCCCCACCACCAACCCCAACACCCCAAGCCTCTTGACATCGTCCTGCTCCCCCTGGAGAAGGGGATGCTGAGGGCGGGGGAGCCCCCCAGGCCACCAGAGCAGGCCAAAACCTGCTCGAGTCCCCACAAAAGGGTGCAGACATGGACTCACACACACTACCCGGGGCGCTGGGAGAGTGGGGTGCTCCTCACCGCCGCGATGGGGCCCATCATGGAGCTCTGCTCCCCCCCGGGGCCGGGGGTCCCTGTCACCCCCAACCCCCTGTCACCTTGGGTCCCTGTCACCTCCGCCGTCCCCCTGGCCCCCCGTTACCTCAGCCACAGCCCCCCCAGCCCCGCTGGCACTCCCGTAACGCCCCCCGACCCCGCCATTACCGAACCGAACCGCCCCAGGCCCCCTCTCACCCCAACCGCCACCCCCGGTTACCACGGCAACGGCTCCCTCCCCTCACCTACCCCCCCCAACTCACGCGCCGGCCCCCGCTAGCGCCCCGTCCGGGCAGGGCCCCGCCACGACGCCCGCCCACGACGCCCTCCCATTGGGCCGCGGGTGGAAGACCCGGCTACTCATTGGTCGAGAGGGCAGCCCGTTGGCAGGGAGGGCTGCTCATTGGCCGGGAGGGCCGTCCTTCAGCCCGCCCACGCCCTTGCGCTCCGGGGATGGCACCGGCGAGAAACGCGAAACGCGGCGGCGGGTTCCGGGGCAGCGGCGGCCCCGCATAGGGATCCAGGGATGGCAGTAGGGCCGAGATTAGCCCCAGGCGAGGAAAAGCACACCCCCAAAAAAATAAATTTTTTTTTTTGCTTTCAGGGTGCTCCCCAGGGCAGGTAAGAGACGTGAGGGAGCTGGAAGGAAACACCCTGAGCTCCCCATCACCACACCAGGGTCCTGCTCCCTCCTCCTCCACAGAGGAACCACCACAAAGACAGCAGCATAAAAGAAAACCATCAAAAGAGACAAAGAACTAGAGCCACAGCTACAAAAAAAAACCCAAAACAAGCAGGGGCAGGAGAGGGAACTGGCGAAAAGGGAAGAAAATTCCCTGCCCTTTCTTCCTTGTGGACGATTCTTGAACTTTTTTCCTTCCCCACTGTCCTGCAGCCGCCTTTTGTTGGGCTCCAACAAGCGCCTGGAGAGAAGCAAAATGGAGCAGGGGAAGCAGGAATGGAAAGAAAACGTTTCAGCCCTTTTCTGAGAGAAGCGAGGGAGCAGGGAGTCAGTGGCAAAGAACAAAATCCGGGAAGAGGGAGACGACGGTGGAGCCTCAGGGGGCCCCAGGTCCTGCCTCAGCCCCAGGGGCAAGAGGGAGAACAAAGAAAGTGTCCAAATATTTTATTCTTCACAAGTTACATGAACCACATATTACTTTATGGAGCATTTACAAATCATTATTATTATATTTTTCTTCCCCTTGATATTAATCTTCAGCTGTACCTGGTTTCCTGAAGGGGCCTTTTCCTATCTCACACCCACCCCCCCCTTCAGAGCAGACGCTTTTCGCCCTCCCCACCCTGATCGAGTAACTACTTTAAAAACAAATCCGAGGTCAATATAAAAGTCTAGTGTGACTTGGAGGGGGACTGGCCGGAGCTCTCTGCTCACCCGAGGAAGGATGGGGAGCACTGGGTAGGTGGGGGGCTCAAATTGGCTACGGGAGCTTTTCCCCCCCGCCATCCCACACACACTGTGCCGAGGGGTAACGGCTCCGGGAACCGGTGGCCGCTTGATTTCCCACCATCCGAGCAGCATTTTTATTCCTTCTGCTCCCTACTCGGGCCCACCCCAGCCCAGTCACCCAGGTTGATCACTCACATGCATAAAAAGACAGATTAAAAAAGCAGGAGGGGAAAAAAAAAAACCAACCAAAAACCAAAAAACAACCATCAAACCCCTTTTAAACACCAAAAAAACATCGTATCTTTCTTACTGTCCACCCCACTACTTCACAGATTGGACGGTTTCAACAACGCAGCCATAATTACTAAACACTAGACACATTTTTTTTTTGTCAGGACTGGATGGGGAAGGAGCCCAGGGAGCCTCCTGGGAATCGCTGGGGGGCACGTTCCCGGCCAGTCCCGATGCCCACACACCTACACTGACCTTCGGGAGGCGACCACCAAGGTCCTGGGGGTTTATCAATGCTGGCCACGGCACTACAGACCTGAATGAGAATCTAAAAACCAAGAGAAACCCCCGCTTTCCTGGAGGTGAGAAGGTCCCAGAAGCTCCAAGCGTCCAGATGTCACCGTCCGTAACCGGCAGGAAGATGAAAGGGGGGCAGGAGGGGGGGTTAGGTAGGACTCAAACACTTCTTTGAAGTGGCACGTGGGCAGGAAAGCGAAGACGTCCTGTAGCGACGAGGGCATCGTTCTTCAAAAACGGGTTTAAAAAAATTCCCATGTAGCAAATAACATAGAAATGTAACAGTGTAGTTAATGTTATTATTTTTTTTTTCCCCATTTTCTTTAGAAAGACTGTTGATGCTGGTTTGTGTTCAGCTTCCTGGATCTTCCAGAAGACAAAAAAAACAACCAAAAAACCCTAATGGAAAGGCTGAGAGGGAGGAGCAGGGACGAAGACTAAGGGAAAGAAAGCGTGAATCTGTCTTTAACATGCAGGTCATATAAAGTATTTTGGTTTGTTTGTTTGTTTTTTTTCCATTATTTTTTTTTTCCCCCTCTTGGACACTTCCAACTCAAGAAATGGCAACACGCACATGGCTTCCAGTTTTTAAAGCAAAGAACATAGTTCCCACGGACTGCGCTGCAGAGACAGGGAGACAAGACATTCGCAAATTCAATCTTTTACGAAAAATAAGAGCGTCCCTTTTAAGCACCGTGAACGCCAGAGAAAGGAACTCGTTTCTCAGCCCTCAACGGGGGAGGGAAGTTCTTATTCACCGCTCCTCGGGGCTCAGCACTAGCAGTACTGATGCGGAGAACCCGGTCTGTACGGAGGGGGGACACGCACCAAATGGCTAAATTAAGGCACAAGACAAATAATTGCAGCCAAATATGTGAATTCCCACTCGGCTTCCCCACCCTGGGACGGCCCCGCTCCCGGCTACGGCCTCACCTGAAGGGCTCATTCCTGCTGATCTTCGTTACTGGCACTTGGAGTTCGACTCCTAATCTGGCTTCGTAGCTGCTCTATGAGTTCAGGGTTCTGCTGCTGCATCTGCTGAGCGAACTGCTGGCCCCTGAAGGAATAAAAATAAAAAAAAATAAAAAAAAAAAAGCAATGGCCTGATTAGCCTCCTCACCCTCGAGGTGCTGGGAAATTCCTGACAAAACTCCCCTCTAACAAATAGCTCACATGGCCCAAAAAGGCACTAATTCACCCCAATATTTAAGCCCTCCTCACCTCTTAATTTAAAAGTTTGATTTCTGGTGAGAAATCCCACCCCCAAAATCCATTTACCAATCGAGGCAATGGGAAAAACCCAGCTCTACTCACGCCTGGATGAGGCTAGCGAGGTCGTTGGTGGAAGGGCTGGTGCCAGCAGCTCCCATGGGGTTGTGGCCACCAGAAATCATCCCGGACATGCTGTGGGAATAACAGGTCATGGCTCAGAGCAGGGAAAACAAACAAAAAAAGATAACCACACAGAAATCATTTGGTTTACGCTGGGAGGGGAGTGTCAGCGTGAGGGAAGCACCTTCCCGCAGGGATGAAGAAGTTATCTCAAAGGGAATCTTCTGTGACAACTTTTTCTTCATTAAGTATAGAATTAAACTGCACCATGTGGAGAAATACCGACAATAGTGTCAGTATTCCCAGAGATTTCCCCCTTCTGCGTGCAAGCCCCTCATTGTGTTTACTTAATTAAAACACTGCCCTTCCTCACACAAGGTATTTGCTGATCTGGAGAGCCTCAACACGGATCCACTGGTGGGGAACAGCCCAGAGCTCACAGCCCCGTCCTCTGGAGTCCTCGGGCTGCAGAACCTCAGCTGGCAACAGCCGTGGAAGGAGCCAAATTATCTCAGAGGGTAATTAAAGGATGAGCTCCCCGAAGGTCTCTAGCTTCCTGCCTACCTGTGCTCTGAGAGGACAGCCGGGAGAGGTACGTGCCTTATTAGTCTTATGACTTTATATTATCTAAGCGTCTCCCAACCATTGTGAATTGATCCTGACAACCCTGTAGCACAAAGAATGGAAATGTTCTCGTTCTAACGGAGCCAGAGCTGTGAAATCCTGGCTCCCGGTCACACAGACACTGTGCAGTGGAGACAAAGCGACCCCAAGCTTCCCAAAACCCCATTCCAGTGCCATGATCTATCCTGCCTCCCTCCCGCAAACTCCCTCTTCTCTACTAAAAATCCCTCTTCAGCACAGTCCAGGGAACTCAAAATGCACTTGTTCAGGAAACTGGGCCAGTTTAAATTCCATAATCCCAGCCCAAGCCCAATCCTCCCTCCCACCAGTTCAGAGCGACTGCAAATGCCAAAGACACACAGAGCCTCCAAAGAGGAAATATAAGATGGGATCAAACTTACAGCTGTTGTACTTGCGGGTTGTTCATTAGGTTAGATGCCTATTTAAAGAGGGGAGAGAAAAAAAAACAAAGAAAAAAAAGAAAACACAACACCCTATTTAGTCAGAAATGACGGGGTAGATGTGCAGATGTTGTGCCATTCAAGTACAAACAAAGCGAAGGCAGAAATACTTGGAAACAGATCAATAGGACAAAAATAGGGAGGAGAAGCACACGAGACAAGGCTGGTAATGCAGAACAGAAGAGAAACCCTTTCCCCAGCCAGCCTGTCGCAAGGACAAGCCAGTGAATAAGTCACCAGCCTTTTCTTTGACCTTAATGAGACACGAGCATAGTTTCCTCACAGCAACACCGAGCCCAAGAAATGAAAACAAGTCTGCTCAGAAGACAGAGCAAAGTGGTCCCAGCTGTGATCTCCATGAACATTTACCATACTCATGAAGCCGGGGTTGTTCAGCAAACCAGCTAAATCGAATCCTCCCGGGCCTCCGGTCTGCAAGAATAAAGAAAAAAAACAAAAAACCACTCCAATGACATCCTCTCACTTCCGGATACACAATACTTTAATATTTTACCCCCAGAATTATCAGAATCTGGCCTTTAAACCGCGACAAAGGGAACACCAGACCCTCTGTGGAGCTCCCAGCCAGCCCTGGGGGACCAGCTCCCCAAGGGAGCCCAAGGCAGACGCTGTGTTAGGTGATTTTCTGGTCACCCCCTCCCCAGTTGAGCCCCATCAGCAATGCACAGCCAGAACCCAGTACAGCTGCCATGTCAAACACATCCACTTGGTCACTTTTGCACTGGAAAAGTCTTTAGAAAATTAAAATCCCCTTCAAAATGCTAAAGTAACATGTTTCTGCGTGGAGCGTGTCAGCAGTGTAATCACCAGCTTTCTGGCTAGGAAACCTACAGGTTTCTTCCCTTAAGAAAAGAAAATCTTTGTAAGAAAAAAAACACACCTAAAACACCCTTTTGTTACTGCTAACAGGTCACTAGAAAAAAAAAAAAAAAGCTGGATTTTAGGAGCAGTGATTTTAATTAAGAAAGGTGCTTAAGGCAAAATTGCTGTTTCAAAACACTACTTTTTAATCAGTCTCATTTTCCAGCTCTTTCAAATAAGCCCAAGGTGACTGTGCTGAGGCAGGAGAGAGAAGTTCCCCTCTCTGGGTTCCAGTGTAAATGCTTGCAGCCCAGCTCATTAACCATCTCCCCTCCCTCATTAACCATCTCCTTAGGATCTGCAATCCTAAACACAGCCCAGGGCATCGCGGCTCTGCCAGGGAGTGCCCGTTAATGCTGACAGTGAAAACCCTTCTCCTCATCTCACCCACACGGAACGAGCACCAGTTTCAGAACTCACAGGGCTTGGAGTCTCCTTCATTTTCTGTTCAGCTATTTTAAGGTTGGATTTGTAGGTGTCGTTGTCTGGATCCAGCTCCAGGGCTTTTTTGTAGTAAACGACAGCTTCTGTGTGTTTATTTAAACTGGAGAGGGCCAAGCTATTTAAGTGGAAATAAAATGAGAAGTTAAAGAGTTAGAGAAGCACCTTCAGTCTTCCTCCACTCCCAGCAGAGGTGAAACACTAGGATTTTTTCCATGGGGCAGAACACACCGATAGCATCGCCACCATCAGGTGTTTTGAGATTAAAATTCTAGCACACGAAGAAACTGCTTTTACTTACCCCATTCTGCCATAAGCTTTGCTGTAGTTTGGATCGATGCCTATAGCTCTTTCACAGTCTCTCACTGCTCCGGCATAATTCCCGAGTTTACTGTAAGCAGCAGCTCTAGAGGGAAAAATAGAGAAAGATGTGCAGAAAAACACTTATCAGCTTGGATTCGCTGATCGAGGTCACCCCCGTGCAGCTAAAGCAAAGCTCCCCTAAAAGCACCAGCTGGAGTTCCTCACCCCAAGAAAGACCTCACCACCATTAGCACTTGCACAGACCCGTTACTAGTGTAGCCAGTGGTACACAAATACTCATGATAAGCAGAGACCTATTAAATCCCCATTCCGACCCTGTTTTATTCAACAATCATCTTCCCACCAAGTTTCTAATATTTTTGCTGAGAACTAAAAAATGGGAAACCCCCTTGCAGACCCGATTTTGCACACACATCAGTTCTCAGTAACGAGCCTTCAACTCATCTCCTCCCGCCCCTTTCTTCTTCTTCTTCTCAACCCAGCCCCTCACGCCTGGGCTCTCCGGCCCATTTGGGGTTAACTGCATGAAAGCGGACGGTATTTCTTGGCATCCTTATATCTCCTCAAACACCTAATAGGGTTTGTTTCCCCACCCACATCCTATCTAGAGATGCCAGGGCACAGAGCTGGCAGGAGGCACAGGAAAGTGTGTCACTGAGCTTAAAAAAAAAAAAACCCACACAAAGAGCAAGCGAGAGAACAAGCAGACTACAG
>JAOQGL010000014.1:3861809-3878090 GCA_027564165.1 Gallinago nigripennis | reverse complement strand
CTCTTGACACCCACTCTTTAAGTATTGATAAGCATTGCTCAGATCCCCCCTCAGCCTTCTCTTCTCCAGACTAAAAAAAAAAAAAAGAGGATTTATTTTGACCTTTCAAGAGTCTTGGCTCCAAGTAGTAAGAACAAAACCACAGGTGTATAAGGGTGGAGAAAGATAATCAGTACCTGTTGCAGAAATACACAGCGTTGGATGGATTTAGTTCAATTGCTTTTCCATAGAAAGACACAGCAGCTTCAAAGTTCTCTGCCTTCATTTGTTCGTTTCCTAAAAAGATGGCGGAAAAAGCTCATTAACAAGTGAAAAAATGGGGACAAACAAGAGCAAGAGGCCTGGATCCGTGATCTACTTAAGAAAATGGAACAAGAGAAAGCAAGCACTTGCAACTTCTGCTGTTTTCAAGTGGGGCATGTTGTACAGCGATGGAGGGGACCTGTGTCCCGGCCTCATCCCGCAAGTGCCCTACGCACCCCCAGCTGCCCTCCCGCCTCAGGGACACCCGAGGGCCCCCCCAAAGCAGCACCATGTCCTGAGCAGTGCCCAGGCTCAGAGAAAGCTACGCCAGTGCTAATCCTTCTCTCTTGCATGGCAGAGAAAAGGCCACATGCAGAGGAGAGCTCAACCTCAAGGGAAGGTGTCCTGTTCTACACGGCATGGGTTTCTCAGGACACAGGAGAAAGTGCTGCCCCAGCTGCACGTCTGGGCTCTGTGGCAAATAAATTACACCAACCCACACATACTCCTGGAGCACACGCAGAGAAACAAGCAGAAATGGAAGGGCTGATCCCATTTCCTTCTTTTCCTCTCCATTCCAAGCATTCCCCAGGCACCAAGTGATCAAACCTCCCTCCCCATTACTGTCCAAACCTCGTCACACACCAGCTCCAGAGGAGGTTACCTTCAGTCTTGAGCCTTTCAGCTTCGGCAATGTCATCTTCAGAGGGGGTGATGGGCTCTGAATTCGTTCGGATGTGCTCGGGCTCCTTAGAAGGAAAGGGAGGAGGCTGCGATGAGGACTCCCACCACGATGTACTTCACCTCCCCCTTCCCAAGCGCTGCCTCTTCAAGCCCAAAACATTTCCCTCCCACACACCTCCGAGGTGGGCAGCATCATCATCGCTCTGGCTGCTCACATGGAAACTCAGCACACGTTTTAGGGCACTGGCTCACCTTTCCTGCAGCAGCTTCAAATATTTCAGGAAGAGTCTGGGACACAGCGAGGCCTTGGTCTTCCATCGAGACCCCAAATGCTGTCTCCAGGCACTGGATGGCCACTGGGCAAGAAGAGTCAGGCAATGAGCATTCCCCACTCCAGCCTCCCATCCCCAGCACCTGAATTCCTTACTATTGAACATACTAGAAAAAATAAACCACCCTAAACCACCCAATTCCACACACTAGACTTGATATTTGGGCATTACCCTCAAATTTTGCCAAAACCACAGAGCTGGGCAAGCCTTGGCTTTGGAGTAGAAGCTCCTGCATTGAATCAGTACCACTCCCACCCCCTCAGGTGACTCCAGAGCAGGTGCTGGGGGTAGAAGTTAATCAAACTGGGGCTTTACCAGCCTTCCCACAGCTGTGGGTGGCAAAGAGAAGGTCTGAATGTTTCAGAAAGCGGTCACTTGTCAGAGGGGGGCTGCTCCATGAAGCGCCGTGGCCACAGAGAGGTGCAGGGACAACAAACCTGCGGGGGCTGCGGCTGCCCCCACCTTCCTCCCTCCTCAGGAAGCTGTTCCCAGCACAGAGGGGGACACCAGCAACAGCAAAGTTTTACAAAACCCTCATGCCATGTTTTCCAGCCCCCAAACCACCAGGAATAAGCCCCTCCTCCCACCCTCCTCTTCCAGCCTCACCCAGGAATGTACCCACCACCCTGCAGACGTGCCCGGGCTCCCTCTCAGCAGGACAAACGTACAAGCCAAAGACTAAAGCATAAGCTCCTTAAGTAGATCTTTTAAGATCTGTGTGCTTTCCTTTAGCAGTGAAGCCCTCTGAAAAACCCTGTATAAACACTCCAGGGCATTGCTCCGGAAAAAGCACTTTGATATCAGAGTGGGAAAAAAGTGCTCTGCAAGCGTAAAACGCTTCCACACAACAAAGTTCTCATTTTACACGGCACCATGAGCCTCCTGCCTCCACCTCGTTTAAGATAAAACTTCTAAGTCTCAAACCCAGGGTCAGAGAGGCTTTTGATCCCAGGTATATCCCCTTGTCAAGCTAATCTGCTTTTAAAAGAGAAAATCACACAGGCAATCAGCATCCCTAATGCCCTGGAACCCTCCCCAGGAAGACAAAATCATGTCAAATCATGAGCAAGGTGTGATGTTGAGGCTTTGAGCAACCTGGTCTAGTGGGAGGTGTCCCTGCCCATGGCAGGGGGGTTGGAACTAGATGATCTTTAAGGTCCTTTCCAACCCAAACCATTCTGTGATTCTATGTTAGAAACAGCCCGGCCAAGCAAGAGCCAGAAGAGAGTAAGAGTGTCTAAATTTCCCCAAATGTGGGGCTGAGACTGAGACACGTGAACAGCGAAGCATGTACAACCACCCACCTTCCAAACTCTCCTGGGCATCTGGAGACAGACCCCCATTCTGTAGCTGGTCGTGTAGGAACTGGATGATGGAGTAGGCAAGGCGCTTCTGGTCTGCCATCCCGGGAGGCTGCGAGCAGCTTGGTACAACTCCAAAAAAATCTGTAGAGAGAGAAGTTGTATCACTCGATGGACAGGAGGTCAAAGAGCTTTCCTGCTGCTCTCTCCCTAGGAACATGGAGGCTAAGGGAGTTGTTCAGGACTGGCCAAGGCCTCCAGAGCCTTCATTAAACTCTGCTGTAACCACGACCCTCTTTATGTGAATTCTCTGGGCCTCAATTCACCCTCTTCAGTGCAACACCAGAGCACAGTCCTGCCCCACAAGGCTCCTGCCAAGGGAAACATGTGAAAGGTGCTGCAGGCACTCAGGCTACCGAAAGGGCTCTGCCTGACAATCCGAGCACTGAGGATCTCACCCCTAAATCACCCTCTTCTGCTTCCAGGGTATAATTTAATTCTGAACCAAAACCCAAAGCTGAAGCAATTTGCTACTGGTATCAGAGCTGGGGTTTGGGGCTGCCAGTTCTCTGTGCTGTTTGCCAGGGTGCCGATGGAGAAGGAGAGTGAGGACCCAAAGCAAAAGCACCCCCCACAAGCCCACCCCATGGCTGGGGCTCCCCAGAGATCCCAGAGACCCCAACGTGGCTCCTGCCTGCACAGGGGATGCAGCTCCTGGATGGCACCTCTGCTGTGCCAGAGTGCCCTGCCTCTCCGGAACACTCAACTGGGTTTGTAGCACAGAAAACCCGTTCAGGGGGACTTAATAAGTAAATCGTTTAATTGCAGACTCTGTGAAAGGGCGCCCAAGGGAGCTCGGCTGGCCTCAACCCACTGAAAACCACCAGAGGCTTCGCCGGACAGGCATTGCAGTGGCTGCCTTGGGCAAGGGTCTGTGCCCGGCTCCCAACCCCGGTGACAAGTGGGGACATAGAGCCCACAGACCCCTCCCGGGACAGGCAGAGGAGGGAGGCACCTCTCCTCCACCGGGCGCCCGCCCGCAGCTCCCCCCGGTGCCCCGGGAAACAGGCCCGAGAGGCGTGGTAGGGCCCAGAACACCACTCCCCCTTCCCCCCGGCACACCGCTCCGTGAGAAGACGGCACCACCGGCAGCGCTCTCCCTCCCGTCAGAGCAATGGGCCTACGCGGGGACCCTCCCCCCTGCAACAGCCCGGCCCACACCGGCCCCCGGGTAAGGGAAGCGCCAGGCCCCGCCGCGACCCCTGGGCTCAACCGCTACTCCCCCCCGGCCAGGAACCGCCCAGCCTCTGATCCTGGCGGGGAGCGCTACCCGCCCTCCCCGATCCCGCCGCCCCGCCCCGCTCACCGGGCGCCCCGACACTCGCCTCAGCCGGGGCGGGCTCAGCACTGCGCATGCGCCCCACCCACCGCGCCTGCGCACAGGCCCAGCCCGCATTGCGCATGCGCAGCTGTTAACTCCCGCCCACACCTGCCCTTATATGGAGATAATATGTCTTGGCGCATGTGCATTACGCACGGCTCGGAGGCGGGGCTAGAGGCCGGAAGCGCGGCGGCCGCTCCGCCCTGATTTCTTTACCATCGAGAGGGGGCGTTGCCATGGGAACGGGCGAGCCCGGGGGCTGCTTCCGGCAGGGCTTAGCTCCGAGGCCCGCTCCCGGGCCGTTGCCCCGCAGCCGCCGAGGCTGAGAGCCGGGGGAAGGGATGGGGCTCGGCGTGTGCGGGGGGATGGGCCGCTCCCTCCGGCTCCGGTGGGGCGAAGGGAGAGGGGAGAGCGGCCCGGTCCTCCACACTCCCACAATCCTTTGCTGCCGGCGCGCTCTCCGCCCGCCTCTATGGTTGGGGCACATGCTCCCTGCGTGGGGCCGGCGCGGTCTCCTCTTGGCCTCGTCAGCAGAGCGGGGCCTCCCGCAATCCCCGGCACCCCTGGCATGGCCCCCCCCACAGGTACCGGAGGGCAGGGCGGGGGGAGAGCACCCGGTCTTGGGGGCGAGGGGGTGGCGGGGGGGAGGGGGGCGATGAGGAGGGGGGCGGAAGGAGGGCGCCGGGGGCAGCCCCCAAGAGCTGTGTTGTGGGGCCGCGGCCTTCTGCTGCCCTCCCACCCCCCACCCTCCGTCACCTCTCTGTTTCCCCCGTCACCTCTTTGTCCCCCCCCATCACTTTTCTGCCCCACAGCTCCTGCCCCAGGCAGAGGATACCCCCCCCCCCTTCTCCTTGGACAGAGGAATGGCGGGGAGAGAGGGGGGAGGGAGTCAGGTTTCCTGAAGGGTTTGTCATGGCTGAGAAGGGTAAACAGTGCCCGGAAAATCACCCGGCTGCCGATCGCCGCCAGCACCTTGCAGCCTCCCGAGCTCGGCTGCCCATCAGCGGGGTTTGTTTGCTGGGCCTCTCCCTTAAGTGCTTTTATCGAGCTTTAGCGATGCAGCCGGGTTTTCGGGACTGTGTCTCACGGCGCCTTTCCTCCCCACCTGCCCAGGTAACGTGGTGGACAGCCAGTCCCCCAGGCTGCTGGCGAATCAGCTGAGATGGGACCTGACGGCCGAACAGATAGAAAACATGGCTGCAGAGCTCACCGAGAGGACGAAGCTCGTGTACGACCGGGTGGGCTCCCAGGAGCAGGGCGAGGTGTCCTATGAAAACACCCTCAAGGCACTGGCAGATGTGGAAGTGGAATATACGGGTGCGTACACCGAGAGGCAGCACTGTTTTGTGGAAATCAATGTGGCGTTACTAAAATTTTGTTGGTGGTTTGTTTTTCCTTTGCTCTGTGCTGTCATCTCCTTTTTTTCCTTCCCTTGGCTCTCTCAGCAGTACGGTGGTGTGGGGTTTGGGGTTTTTGTGTTTTTTTTCTAGTTAATGTTTATACAGCTAGATATAAGTACAAAGAATAGAGTGGATTTGGAACGGAAGAGCGAGTCTCAAACAAGGACGGCACTTTGGTGGTGCCGCCACTTTGGCAGCGGGATGGTTTGTGGGGGGAGCAGCCAGGTTCTCAAGGTTGTCTGTAGCTTTTCTGTGTGGACGTGCAATAGTGGCTACAAATTGTAGCCACTCGGCAGAAATAGTTCAAACGATCTAAGAAACCTTCAGCTTTTTTTTTCCAACTTCTCCCCTAAGGCGGCAGATCGGTGTCTCTCCGTGTGTCTTGTTTAAACGCTGCTGTTGTTTTTAGGGATTATGTGTAAAGTAACACGATATGATGGCATCGTGCTGGAAAACGATGCAGGTGTCGATGTAACTCCAGCTAATTATTTCCAGCAGCCCCCCTCGTGCCTCACTACATCTGTTAGCTGTCCTCACCGCCCCTGTGGCCAGGTGGCAGGTCTGTTTGAAGCAGGAACCAGCCTGAAAACCTCTTCTTTCTTCTCTCTGCTCTTTTGTTGTTTTTTTTTTTTCCTAAAAGAAGAGGAAAAGCCCTTACTAAGCAGGGGAATGTTAACTTCAGCAGAACTGTCAGCACTTTCCCCAGACAACGGAGCGCAGCTGCCCGCTCACCTTCTGCTGGGCAGAGAGTTCTTGCTCCCGCTGGAGTTGTGTTATCTGAAGTTTTGCAGAGGTGGCAGGAGGGAATGTTCTCCCTGACTCATCTCTAAAATGGAAATACGTCAGGACAGAGCATGCCTGGGACGTGGTGGCTTTTGAGGAGCCACCTCCTCCAGGACAAGTTGTAGCCTGGTCCCCTAAAAAGGAAAGAGCTGTGCAGCGACACTGCCCCAGTGTCGGCCAGCACAGAAGTCCTTGATTCTTGAAAGGGTTGATGACAGCTACAGCTGGGGCAAAGCCCCTGGGATCTCACAGGCATGAAATTTATGTGAGTTTTGTGAGAGAGATGGATTGTAGTGGGAAATGGGTGGACAGACGTGCTTGGTGGTGAGGAAGGGGTGAGCAGACAGCTCTGGGTTTGTCTGCCGGCCGCAGCTTGCTTTGCTCTTCCTTTGTGTGGGCGAGCAGGTCAGGCTCCAGGGTCGTCAAACTGGCTCCCAATTAACACAGGCTCTCTGTGTGCACTCCCACTCATGAGCAGTTCTGGGACGCGAAGCCATTGCCTCCCCTGTAATCCTTCTTCTGTCTTTCCAGTCCATCGGAACATGCTGGACTTTCCCCAGCACGTCTCTCCCCGCAAAGACATCCGTGCGGCGAGCACCGAGGCTGACAAGAAGCTCTCGGAGTTTGACGTGGAGATGAGCATGAGGCAGGATGTGTACCAGAGGATTGTCTGGCTCCAGGTGTGTGCCTGGGAGGACGTGCTGCCAGCGGTGCGCCCGAGCAGGGCACCAAAACCTCCTGGAGTTAGATCAGACCCTTTTCCCTTGTCCCAGAACTTAGAAGTGAATGATATCGGGTCAGGTCTGGAACTGAATGGCTGAGTGATCATGGCAAAAGGGTCCAGCTGTTAGAACTGGGGAGTTGGGTTTTGGGGGCTCTGTGCCCCCTCAGGTCCTCGATTACCCCTTTGGGAAGATGACATTAGCAAACCCCACTGTCTCATGCGGGGAAGGGGCTGAGAAGCCCTGAAAAATGCTGTATTACGGCATAAAGGTGACGTGTTTAAAGTGATCTGGTAGGATCCCTTGTGGGGTGTTTCCATCACTTTCTGGGCCACTGCTGTGACCCGTATAACCCATAACTCCTCCCAGGAACCCACATTCTGCTACACCTGATCCTGCGGTTCCCTGTGCTCATGGGTTTTGTTTTACAGGAGAAAGCAGAGAGCGCTTCCCTGAAGCCTGAAGCGAAGAGGTATCTGGAGAGGCTGATCAAACTGGGGAAGAGAAATGGTCTCCATCTCCCTGAGGAAACGCAGGAGGTGAGATCTTGGAGCTTAAAGTAAGCACACGTAGAGGAGGCTTTGCAGGGCTACGGGATGGTGTAGGGTTAGAGCAGAGGTCTGAGGCTCAGACTGCTGAATTTTGCCCCTAATTCATGTGAACTTGGGGGTGTTGGGTGATGTCCCCATGTCCCTCTTCTTCCTCTCTGTTGGATGGGGATGACGTTTACAAAATGGGGTTGACGCTGGGAGTCAGGGGGCTCCCAAAAAGCCAAGATGTTGCAAACAGCACTGCGCAGGTCAGGAGTGGAAGTAGCTCGTGGTCCCCACATGCAGTGGGGCAGTGAGGGGTGGTGGCCCTTTGGGGCTGGGGGGCACTGAACTGCTCAGGGTCTCCCTCTCTCACCACGCGCCAGCGGCTCAGGGAAGAAGCTGGAAGCCGGGTTGAAAACAGAAGAGAAGGTGAAATGAAATAAGGGTAGGGGAGGTTGTTGCTTAAACACCTGCAGCTCGGGAGCTGGCAGGAGACAGCTGGGACCTTGCTGAGGTGGCTGCTTTCTTACCAGGTGTGATCAAAGGGAGCCTGCTCTCGGCTGAGCGCTCGGCGCCTGCACACAATTAATTCTGCTGCCTCGCGTTTGAATAAGAGCCAAGTGCGGGCTGCTGGGCAGCTCGGCGGGTGGGCTGCTGGCTGGGGATGGGGAACAGCGCTGTCTGACTCCCCCCTTTGGACTGACTTTCCTCTGTTCTTCTGTATTTGAAAGAAAATCAAAGCTATTAAGAAAAAGCTGAGCGTCCTTTGCATAGACTTCAACAAGAATCTCAACGAAGACACCACCTTCTTGCCCTTCTCCAAGGAGGAACTAGGTATGGAGCGCTCGGGCTTATTTCTCTGCTGGTGTGCCTGGTTTCCTCTGGCCGAGGAGCAAGAGCCTGTCCCCGTACTCGGTCCCAGAGCTGGTATTTCTGGAGAGGCCTGGGCCCTGCCTCATTCCTGTCTGCTCTTTTCTCAGGGGGGCTCCCTGAGGACTTCCTCAACTCCCTGGAGAAGACGGAGGATGGCAAGCTGAAAGTCACCTTGAAATACCCACATTATTTCCCTCTCCTGAAGAAGTGCTACGTGCCCGAGACGAGGAGGAAGGTGGAGGAAATGTTCAACTCCAGGTGCAAAGAGGTAGGTGGGCCTTGCTCACCAGCAGGGCCAGACGGTACGCCAGGTCAGATCCAGGCACTGAAACGGTCTCCTCTGAGGTTTGTGCTTCCTTTCTGGCCTGCGTACCCCGCTTCACTCTTTGTCTGACTCCACCTCGCAGGAGAATTGCTTGATCCTCAAGGAGCTGGTGGACTTGCGGGCTCAGAAAGCCAGTCTGTTGGGCTTCAACACGCACGCGGACTTTGTGCTGGAGATGAACATGGCTAAAAGCAGCAAGACGGTGGCTACCTTCCTGGGTACGGCACGTGGCTGTGGAGGGGAGCAGCAGGGACACGCTGGGCTGGGTGTGCAGCTCTCAGCCCCCAGCACTAACCCTTCTTGCCTTGTTTTTCCCAGACGAGCTGGCCCAGAAGCTGAAACCCCTCGGGGAGAAGGAACGTGCTGTGATCCTGGACCTGAAAAAGAAAGAGTGCGAGAAGCGCGGCCTGGAGTTTGACAACCGCATCAATGCCTGGGACATGCGCTATTACATGAACCAGGTGGAGGAGACCAAGTACAGCGTGGACCAGAATCTGCTGAAGGAGTACTTCCCCATGCAGGTGGTCACCACCGGCCTGCTGGCCATTTACCAGGAGCTGCTGGGGCTCACCTTCCACCTGGAAGAGAAGGCTCAGGTCTGGCACGAGGACGTCCAGCTCTACACGGTGAAGGACACCTCCTCCGGGGAGACCATCGGCAAATTCTACCTGGACCTGTACCCACGGTGAGAGCTTGGGCAAGAGAGAGCAAGGGAGGAGGGCTGGCCACGTGTTTTGGGGAAGGAGAGAGGTTGTCTCACTCCCAAACGTGTGGCTGTGTGGAGGGAGCGGTGTGTCCTCGGGCAGGGCTGTCCCAGGAACATGGGGTCACCTCCTGGTGACTTCTGCTCCGAGTAGGACTGCGGTGGCTCATGGCTGGCCATGGTGGAGGATCTGTGTGACAATCTCCTTTCCTTGGCCTAGGGAGGGGAAATACGGGCACGCAGCCTGCTTCGGCCTGCAGCCCGGCTGCCTGCTGCCAGACTCCAGCCGGCAGATCTCGGTGGCGGCCATGGTGGCCAATTTCACCAAGCCCACCCCGGACGCACCCTCCCTGCTGCAGCACGATGAGGTGGAAACCTACTTCCACGAATTTGGGCACGTCATGCACCAGCTGTGCTCTCAGGTGAGGGGGCTGGCAGAGGGTTGGCTTCGTTGCCTTTTCCCTGTCGTGCTCCCCTGTGGGCTTAAACGAAGCCCGGCTCTGAGCTGGCCGTGTCTCCCAGGCGGAGTTTGCCATGTTCAGTGGGACACACGTGGAGCGGGACTTCGTCGAGGCGCCGTCCCAGATGCTGGAGAACTGGGTGTGGGAGAAGGAGCCGCTGCTGCGCATGTCCAGGCACTACAAAACTGGAAGCCCCATCCCCGATGAGCTGTTGGAAAAGCTCATTAAATCCCGGCAGGCAAACACAGGTGGGAAGAGGGGCTGGAGAGGGGAGCGAGGGCTGTGGGATGTCCCCAGGGAAGGGCAGAGCCTTGCCGGGGTGTCCTTTGTGCCTGGGGAAGGGGTGGGGACCCTTAATGACAAGCAAGGGTGGTGGCACGGTGAGGAGGTGCTGATGAAGGCAGGGATTATCTGCAGGCAGGGAATGGGGATTAGCCCGTGGGTGCTATGTCAGTGAAGTGGGTCAGAATTTGGGTGTGGGGGAGAGCAATGGGAGCCCCCCAACCTACCCGACCTCGGGGACGGGACGCTCCTGCCCGAGGAGGCAGGAACTCAGTTTGTCCTCCTCTTTCTGACAACCAGGGCTCTTCAACCTGCGTCAGATCGTCCTGGCCAAGGTGGACCAGGCTCTGCACACCCAGACGAAGGCCGACCCCGTGGAGGTGTTTGCCCGGCTGTGTGAGGAGGTGCTGGGCGTCCCTGCCACCCCAGGTACCCAGGGGGTCCCGCTTGCCCCCACCCTCTGGGCTTGGCCTGGAACCTTGGCTCAGCAGCTTCTTTCTGAGGCTGGGGCTTCAGGCTGACTCAACGGGGCGGCGTTTTTGCTGGCTCTGGGAAAAGCAGGGCTGAAACTATGCAAAAATAACTGGAAAGTTCTTCCCCGTTTCCCCTGGGATTGGGATCGGGCTGATCCAGCGCCTGCTCTGACATATTTACAGCTCGGGGTGGGGGTGGGATGTTCTGTGCTCTGAGCCCTTTCCCATTAACACCCCTTCCCTTTTGCCACAAAGGTACAAACATGCCCGCCACGTTTGGCCACTTGGCTGGAGGCTACGATGCCCAGTACTACGGCTACCTCTGGAGCGAGGTGTACTCCATGGATATGTTCCACACGCGCTTCAAGCAGGAGGGGATCATGAACTGTAAGGTAGGGATGGGCGTCCCGCGCCGCCGGGCTCTCGGAGGTGGCAGGGGACAGCCGTGGGAGGGCTGGGTGTCCTATGTGTACACCCCCCCGTCTCTCCTCGCAGGTGGGCATGGATTACAGGAATTGCATCCTGCATCCCGGGGGTTCCCTGGATGCTTCCGACATGCTGAAGAAGTTCCTGGGCCGCGAGCCCAAGCAGGACGCCTTCCTGGCCAGCAAAGGACTGAAGGTGGAGAGCAACTCGCTGCCTTCGGCCTGCTGAGGAACTGCCCCAGCCCGCTTCGAGTCACCCCACCTCCTTCCTCTCCGCACCGAGTCCTCTCGGGACAAGCTCTCCCCTCGTCCTTCTGTCACCAAACGTGTCCTGGGCCAGCCCCTGCCTGGAGCTGCTCCTCCTCTGGGATCCCGCTCCCAGCTCAGCCTGGGATCAGCAGCCGGGATCAGCCCTGGTCCGGGGCTCCAAGGTGACAGCTCTGCAAAGGGAGTTGAATCACCTTTGTCACCCCCTGCCCCGTCGAGGGGAACGGGGGCTCTCGGTAGCCCCCCCCACGAATTGGCTGAACTTTGAACCTGATTCCTGCACGAGGGTGAGTTTCAGCCTCATTTAGAGCTGGGGAAGGAGGGCGAGAGGAGTTACCGAACTTGAACCGTTGTTTTAAAATTAAAAATCCCCTTCTTTTTAAGAAATGAGACTTCCCCCCGGGCTGGGCTTGGGTTGTGCCCCGGGACAGAGCTCACTCTCCGGAGCATCAAACAAGCGGCCCCAGAAGCTGCGCTGGGAGTCGTGCTCCCCCCCCCTTGGGGCAGCTGGTGGCTGTGAAATAAAGATGGGGAGATCCCAGAGCTTAAAAACTATTGGATTTACTGGAATATCCCGTCCCAAACCCCCCCAGACTCAGGAGAGGAGGGGGGAGGTGGCCGGTACAGCTGTTCCCAGAGCAGGGGGTGACCCTGCCCCCCCCCCCCCAGCCATGCTGCCGGGTGTCCTTGGGAAGCCGTGGCATCCCCCAGGCTGTATCCCAGCTGGGATCCCCCTCCCGGGGCCATCTCGGGGCAGCCGATGGGTGGTGGCAGCAGCGGAGGGTGTGTGGCTGTTGCTGTCACCTCTAATCCAGGGTGGGACAGGGGAGGGCTGTGGAAAAAAAAAAAAAAAAAAAGGCAGATAACATCAAACGTCAGGGATGCCGGGGATAAAAATATCGAGCGGGCTCTGGGTGCGGCGCTGAGCTGGGGGCTGGGGGCCAGCCCTTCTCTGCCCAGCCTTGGGAGCAGCCATGCTCTGCCCCCTGTCCCCCCACCCCCAGCTGTCCCCCTGTCCGTCCCCCCCCAGCTGTCCCCCTGTCCCCAAGAACCCTAAAACCGATGCCCATGTGTCACGGCACAGTGTGCCTCCCTCTCTGCAGTGCCCTTCCTCCCGAGTGGGCAGGGGGGCAGCTCTGCCGAGGGGTAGGGGGCTGTGGGTCAGAGCTGCCCCCCCTGGGGCAGGGGGCTGACCCCCAGGGGAATGGCTGGTTTCTGGTTTAGCTCCCGTAGGAATCATGGGGGGCCAGGAAAAGGGTTTTAGCTGCCATTACGGGGGGGGCAGGCGGAAGGTTGGCTGCTTGGAGGGGGGGCGAGGGACTGAGGGGAGCTGTGAGCTTCCCACCCTCCCCCCCAGCCAGAGGGAGGGCAGATCTTTCCCCGTGTCCCACCTCCAGCCTTGGGTCACTGTGTGCCACCGTTTGTGTCATCGGTCCCTGGGGCTCTTGTGTGGTTTGGGCACACGGAGGGTCCCCAGACTGGCACCCACCGTCCCACCCAGGGCCATGCATGGGACCTACTGTCCCCCCCCCCCCCTCCCAGGGTCTCCCTCCCCATCTGGTCCCTTCCCTTCTCCTCTGGGCAATGTCACCACAGCAGCTCTGGCTTCTTTCCCCGTGGCCCCTGATGGGAGTGTTGGGAAAAAAAAAGCTCTCCCCGAGTGCAGACAAAGTCCTTGCTGTCACCTCCCTCCCCCAGACCCCCCCCTGGTGACACGGGAAGGCTGGTGACACCCTCCCTGGCGGGTCCCCTCTTGTTCTGACGTGCGGAGGGGTCCCTCAGCAGCGAGGAAGTGGCTCCTTGGTGCTTGCTGGGGCCACCTCGAGCATCTTGTCCTTGTCCCCCCCCCTCCGTTGTAGGCATTGTGAGTGTCCGGGGGCCGGGCTCTCTCCGGGTGACGCTGTGGGTGTTTTGAAGTGTCATGTTTTACTGAGCTTTCGGCGTTTCCTCGCAGACCTCTCCTCCCCCAGGCAGAGACCCCAACCCCAGCAGGGACATCGCGCACTTTTTCTCCCACCCTCGCCCCCTTCCCTCCCTCCGGTGAGAGGCAGAGCCCGGGGGGGACCCCACGCCTCTCCTGGTCCACAGGTGACCCCCAAGAGCAGCACCGGGCTCCCCCTGAGCTGCACCCTCTCCCCCAGCTCCTCGTCCCCCATCCCGTCCCAGGCTGGTGGGGAAGAGAGGTCTCTTTCAGGTTTATTTTGTTGGGTTTTTGGTTGGGTTTGGTTTTTTTCCTGTTAACCTCTCCTCTGGGCAAACTGGTGTGTGTGTGTGTGCCGTTGCCGTTCGTACTGGTCACGTCCCACCCTGCTTGTTTCAACGACTGGATTTTAGGCAGTTCCTAGCACTAATAAAGGTTTTTTCCAGCACTAATAAAGGTTTTTTTTCCTCAGCGGGCGTTTTGCCTGGCTCCGGTCCTGCCGGAGAAGCTGCTCCTTCCCTGGGGGTGACAGGGGGGCGACACACGACATGGCTGCCCTCCGGGGTGGTGGGTCCCGGTGCTCCCGGCACGGCCACCCCCCCGCCAGCGCGGTGGCCGCCCCCCGCAGCAGCCCGCACAGGGGGTCCTGTCCCACGAAGACGGGCACCGAGTGGCAGGCGCGGGGTGGCAGCTTGTCCGGTGTGAAACCCTGGGGAGCGAGAGGCGGT
Organism: Gallinago nigripennis; assembly: GCA_027564165.1. Taxonomy (NCBI): domain Eukaryota; kingdom Metazoa; phylum Chordata; class Aves; order Charadriiformes; family Scolopacidae; genus Gallinago; species Gallinago nigripennis. The sequence goes on along the minus strand of JAOQGL010000014.1, from coordinate 3,864,253 downwards.
GACACCCCCCCGCTGTGTCCCTATGTGTGTCTGTCCCCTGTCCGTTCGTCCTCCCCCCCGTACCTGGGTGAAGAAGCCGTGGCCCAGCAGGTCCCGCAGGGGGGGCCGTGCTGTGGGCTCGGGGGCAAGCAGGCGGGCAATGAGGGCTCGGGCTCGGGGTGAGAGGTGGGGGGACAGTGGGTACTGCACCCCCCGGATGCGCCGGTACAGCTCCTGCCGCTGAGCCGCCTCGAACGGGGGGGTCCCCGTCAGCACCGTGTATCTGGGGGAGGGGGGGGGTCCAGCTGCTCAGTGGGGCCAGGAGCACCCCCTGCCCCCCTCCCCTCCCTCCAGCCCCCCCACTTACATGGTGCAGCCCAGGGCCCAGATGTCCGAGGGCACCCCGTGACCCTTGCGGTCCAGCACCTCCGGGGCCAGGTAAGCGGGGGTCCCGCAGAGTGCCCTGGGGAGATGAGCAGGGTGACCCCCCCACCCCAAATCCCCCCCCCCCTTCCCAGCAGCGCCGTGTCCCCCGCTCACCCCCAGCGCCGGCCAGCCGGTGCCTCCCGCCGCGCCAGCCCCAGGTCCCCGATCTTCACCTGCATCTCCTCCGTCACCAAGAAGTTACCTGCGGGGGGGGGAGGGGGGGGTAGATGAGCCAGAATGGGGCTGGTGGGGGGGGTCACCTCACCCTCCTGTCATCCCCCCCCCCCCCCCGGCTCTGCCCCACGCACTGGGTTTGAGGTCCCGGTGGACGATGCCCTGTGCGTGGAGGTAGCGCAGCCCCGCGATGATCTGCCGCAGGTAGTACCGCACCTCGGGCTCCGTCAGCCTCCCCCGCGCCCGCAGGATGTCACCGAGGGACTGGGGACAAGGTGGGGGGGGGGAGACACCAGCTCAGGGCCTGGGGGCACCAGGGTGCTCCTTTTTTTTGGGGGTGCCGGGGCTCGCTCACCCCCCGGCTGCAGTACTCCAGCAGCAGGTAGACGTGGCCGTGGTCGGCGAAGTGCCCGTGGAGGCGGACGATGTGCCGGTGGCGCAGGCGGCCCAGCAGCTCCCGCTCCTGCTCCACCTGCAGAGGTGTGACCCCCCCCCCAACAAACCCCCCCTCCTTCCCTGGATCCAGGAAACCCCCAGTTCCCCCACCCTCGGGGGGATGGGAACCCACCCAGCGACATGGGAAGGAGGAGAAGGGGTGAGGACACGGTTGTGGGGTCCCCGTGGGCATCGCCACCCCCCTTCCCTGGGGACTGTGTGTCCCCCCCCCCAGACTCACCCTCTCCCCAATGCCCCCCGTGGCCAGCTGGGCCCGGGGAATGGCTTTTGCCGCGTAGACCCTGCCACTGGCCACCTCCATCAGCTGGTAGCAGCGCCCAAAGGTGCCCTGTGAGGACATTCCCCTGGGAATGAGCCCCCTGGCACCTCGGGGTGAGGGGCAGAAGGGGGTCCCGGGTGTCGGGGTGCTCGCCCACCTGCCCTTCCCAGTGGCCAAGGAGCCCGGGGGACCTGGCTGGTGGTGGCCTCCATCCCTGCATCCCCCCAGTGCCTCAGTTTCCCCTTCCCCAGGGGTGGGACACCTCGGGGGTGGGACGCCTCGGGGACCCCCCTGCAGCCCCGTGGGGTGGGGGTGTGTGGCGATGGCGGGGTGCCCGGCGGGGAGGGGGCGCTGGCTGGGGCGAGGGTCTGTCTGGGGGTGCAGGAACCGGGGGGGCGATGGGGGAATTTACCTCTCCCAGGAGCCGTCCCCGCTTGTAGAGGGTCCCTCTGCCCGCGTCCCCGATGTACCGCCCGGGGAGCTCACCCCCTGTGCCCCCCCGGGCCATCCTCCCCGCTCTGCTCTGCACAGGGGACACCCCCCCACACACACCCCCCCTCAAAAGGGACACCCCCACTCCGTAACCCCTTCATCTCCGGGCTGGGGGGTGCTCTATGTGGGGGGAGGTGAGGGGCACAGCCCGGGGGGTGGGGGGCACCCCAAGCTCCCCCCCCTTCCTACATCCACCGAGCACTAAGCAGGGCCCCCCCAGTGCCACCAAAGCCCCCCCTCCCCAGGATGCCCAGCATCAGGGGGGGACTGGGAGGGTCCCAGATCAACATGAGACGGGGTGGGGGGTCCCCTGTGCCCCTTCCTCTCTACAGCTGGGGGTAGTGGAGTGCGGGGGGGAAGGAGCCCTCCCCCCCCGCACCCCCCCAGCCTCCCCCCCCCTCTACTACCGGCTCTCCGGGCCCCGAAGGGTTAACTGGCTGGGCGCACCTTTGGGGCTGGATATTAATAACGCGGCGGGGAGGGACGGGAGGCGAGCGGGAGGGGTGTCGGGGCTGCGGGAGGAGGGGGGGGCTGAGGGGGGGTGTGAAAAAACCTCACCCGGCTTCTTCCCCCCACGCCCCCCCCCCCCCCAACCCCCGGAGCTGCGCAGGCTGATGCCCGATCGTCCCGGGTTCCCCCCCCTCGCCCCCCCGCAACT
>JAOQGL010000014.1:3847836-3861386 GCA_027564165.1 Gallinago nigripennis | reverse complement strand
GCCCCCCCCGTGCGGGGGGCGTGGGGGGGCTCCGGGGTCTGGGAGCTTTGGGATCCGTGGGGGGGTGGGGGTGGGGGGTGCCCCCCATCCTGTTCGCCCCCACGGTTGAGGGAGCGACGGGGAGTCCCGGCCCCGCCGCGCAGGTCTGGTCCTGTCCCGGCAGGCGGCGAGCCCGGCCCCGCTCCCCGCCGCGGGGCCCGGAGGTGCGGGGAGGGTGTTGCGGGGAGGGGGGGGGGAGAGATCCGGGGGGGGTGGTGGTGGTGGTGTTGTTGGGGGGAGCGGCGGGGCCGTCTCCGGTACCCGCAGCCGCCCGGGTAAGACGTGCGGGAGGCGGCGTTGCCCACCCGCACCGGACCCCGCATCCCCCCCCGCGCCTCTTCTTATCGCCATCTCCTCCTCATCTTCCTCCCCGTGGGGTGAACGTGCCGGGGTGTGGGGCACCCCACTGCCAGCACACACACACCCCCCCCCGCCCCCCGACACCCCCCCCCCCGCCCCCCCGATTGCGGGTCCCTGAGGGGGGGTCTCTGCTCCCGCAGGCTCCGGTGGGGGCTGTTGCTCCTGGCCTGGCTCAGCCTGGGCTGCGGCACCGGCTCGGCGCAGGTGAGAGTTTTGGGGTGCGGGGGGGGGCACCCCCGGGCTGCTCCAGCCCCGACCTCGGCGCTGAGCGTCCCCTTCCTCCGCGCAGGAGCCGGCCCCGGGGACAGCGCTGGGGGTCCCCGAGCCCCCCCCAGTCCCTGCTGGCTCCGGGGGGGCCTGGGGGCCCTGGGGACCCTGGAGCTCCTGCTCCAGCTCCTGCGGGGACGGCGTCGCCCTCCGCACCCGGAGGTGCCTGCGGTGAGTGGGGGGTCGGACCCCTCCGCACCCCCCCCGGGGCGCCCCTACACCCCCGGTGGCACCCGACCCCCCCGTTGGCACCCAAATCCCGCGGGACGGCTCTGCCACCCCCCCCCGGACCCTCAGCGCCACGCTGAGCCCTGGCCAAATTTCAGCCTGATTTCGGGGTCTGGGGGGGGGGACGATGGGGGGAGCTGGGCCCCCCAGCAGGATGCGGCCCCCTGTGGGACATGGTGGTCCCCCGTCCCGCTCCCCCCTGGCTCCCAGCCCCCCTGTGGCTCGGTGGCTTGGTGGCCCGGTGGCTCGGTGGCCCATCCCCGAGGATGGGGCAGGTCCCGGTGGGGGCTGTGGGGTGCAGGAAGGGAGGGGTGCTGGGGGTGGGGTGTGGGGGGGCTGCTCCCCAGCCCCACTGATGGCCGTAGGTCCACCGAGGAGGACTCGTGCCCGGGCGAGCCGCGGCAGTACCGGCTCTGCCAGCTCCAGGTGAGCGTGCCAGGGCCACCACCGTGGCCGATCCCGGTGTCCCCTGGTCCCACGGGGCTCCATCCTCCCCGTCCCCCGTCCCCCACCTTTCCTGCCCCCCCCGCAGGGCTGCCCTGGGGGCTCCGTGCCCTTCCGTGCCATGCAGTGCTCCCTCTACGACCACAAGCCCGTCCTGGGCACGCCGGCACGGTTCCGCTGGGTGCCCTTCCACGGAGGTGAGTCCTGGGGGGGGGAAGGGGGGCAAGGTGGCACCCCCTGGCCTTACCAGGGGTTGGGGGGCCACCGCTGCCACCGGCGTCACCCCCTTCCCATCCCACCGGGCTGCGGGCAGCCCCCAACCTCTGCGACCTCAACTGCCTGGCCGTGGGGCACAACTTCTACTACACCTTCGGACGGGTGCTCGATGGCACCCGCTGCGGCCCCGGCTCCCCGGACCTCTGCGTCGGCGGGCGCTGCCTGGTGGGTGCACGTGGGGCTGGGACCCCCCCTTTTCACCCCCCCCCAAATCTCGGAACCCACCCCCCCCCACGCTGAGGCAGCATCTGGGCTCCCCGCAGAGCGTGGGCTGCGACGGGATCCTGGGCTCGGGGGCGCTTCCCGACGCCTGCGGCCGGTGCGGCGGCGGCCACGGCTCCTGTCTCTTCGTGCACCGGCTCTTCCAGGGCGCGGACCCCTCCTCCGGTGAATGAACCATTGCCCCGGCCCCCTCCATGGGTGAATGCTTTGGCTCTTGCCTCCCCTCTCCTCCCGTTTCCCCATCTGTGTCCCCAGGGCATCCGTTCCCCCCCGTCCCCCCTCCGTCTCCGCATCGCCGCTGGGGCCCCGTCCCTCATCCCTTCTTGTCCCCAACGCCTGGGGGACAGCGGGCTTGGAGGGGACCCCCCCGCTGGGGTGATTTTCATAGGGTCATAGAATGGTTTGGGTTGGAAGGGACCTTAAAGACCATCCGGTTCCAACCCCCCCCTGCCCTGGGCAGGGACACCTCGTTGCAGAGGGGATCGCTCTTCTGGGGGCTGATCGGGGGGTCTCTGGGGCACCCAAGGGGTCCCCCAGGGCTGTTCAGGGGTCCCTGGGGGCACCCGGGGTCTGTGTGTCCATACCCAGTGTCCGTGGGGTGCCCGGCCATGCTGCGGGGACGATGGTGCCCGTGAGGGCAGACAGCCCCGGATGGCACCCCGGGGTCCCCCCAGGGCCAGTGCTGGGTGCCCCGGGTGTCCCCGCACGTGGGGCCTGGGGGGGGTTAATGACACTGGTGGGACAGGGCTGGGGGTGTCCCAGACCCAGATCTCCTGTGCCCGGTCCCCTCCCGCCCCAGCCCTGTCCCCCCCTGTCCCCGGGCTGTCCCCTCGGGCCATGCCCCAGCTCTGCCCTGACTCTGTGTGTGTGTGCCCCCCCTCTCCCCCTCCCCCAGCAGGTTATTTTGGGTACATGAACGTGACCAAGATCCCGGCCGGGGCCACCCAGATCAAGGTGACGGACAAGAGCCGCAACTACCTCGGTAGGACCTGTCCTGTCTGCGTCCCAGTCAGTCCCAGTTTGTTCCAGTCGGTCCTGGTTGGTGCCACCCGTGGGTGCAGGCAGGGCAGGGGGTGGCTGTGCCATACCATACCATGCCATACCATGCCATGCCATACCATACCATACCGTGCTGTGCCGTGCCATCCCATCCCATGCCATCCCATGCCATCCTACCCCATCCCATCCCATGCCGTGCCATCCCATCCCATCCCATCCTATCCCATCCCATCCCATCCCATCCCATCCCATACCATACCATACCATACCATACCATACCATACCATACCATATCATACCATACCGTGCCGTGCCGTGCCGTGCCGTGCCGTGCCATGCCGTGCCGTGCCAGTTCCCTCTCTCGGATGCCCTTTGGAGCACCGTGGGTTCAGTGAACTCGCCGGCGCTCGGGGCATTTTTCCCGAGGCCACGGGTTTCGGGAAGGGCTGAGCTGGAGCGGGGCCAGAGCTGCCACTACGGGACCAGGATGGGAGACCCCCTTCCCCAGACACCCCCTCCCTCTCCCCTCCCCCAGTCCCCCTCCCCATGCAGTCAGGGTCACATCCCCCACTAGGACAGGGGGGCTTGGGGGGGGTCGAGGAGGGGGGGAGTTGGGGGGGAGGGGGATGTTTTGCACGCCAGGGTTTGGCGCCGGCATGGGACTGAAGCCAAATTCTTACAAGAAAGCAGATTTCTCCCGAGCCCCCCACCGCAGCTCTCCCGGCCCACGCTGCCCTCCCCGCTCGGGGAGAGGCCTCCGGTGGGGACCCAGGCATCCAGGCTGCCCCCCACCCCCAGCCCAGCCCGGCACGAGGGTCCTGGGGGTGTCCATCCCCCCCCCCCCGACCCGCTCCCTTCCCGCAGCCCTGATGGGGAGCGATGGGCGTTACCTGCTCAACGGGGACTGGTCCATCGCCTGGCCGGGGCCGTACGAGGTGGCCGGCACCCGGCTGCAATACGCCCGAGCCCCCGACGGCACCGAGACCCTGGAGGGGCCCGGCCCCACGGATGAGGATCTGCACCTCATGGTGAGGGTGGGGGCGGCGTGGGGATGGGGGGTGGGGGGAGCCGGCCCCCATTGCTCCCCTTAGCTCTGCCCCGCTGCCCACCCAGGTCCTGCTGCAGGAGCCCAACCCCGGCATCGAGTACGAGTTCTGGCTGCCCCGTGGGCACCCCCAGCCCGGCCGTGGCGACGCCAGCCCCCTGCGGCAGCCCCAGCCCCGGGGGGCCGGCAGCCCCCCGCCCCAGGAGCTCCCGGTCACCCCGGTTCCCGCGCCACCGTCCCAGCCCAGGGGCTCTGCCGTGGAGCCCCCACCGAGGACCCCCCCCGGCCGGAGTGGGACCGGGGCTGCCACAGGTGCCTGCTCCCCTGTGGGGTGTGCGTGTGTCCCCCCCCAGCTCCCCACTGTGGGGAGGGTCTTGGGAGCCCTGGAGCTTGTCCCTTAGACGGGGACCCTAAACCAGTTCCCCCTGACGTAACCCACTCCCTAAGGAGCCTGGTGTGTCCCCTCTCTCCTTTTGGGGTGCAGACCCCCAGTGCCCCCTCTCACTGCTGCGGGAGGGGGTTTTGGGGGTGCTGTGTCCCCTCTTCCCCCCCCCAACTGCTGCAGGTTTGTCCCCGCAGGGCGATGCGGGAGGTGCCACCCGGCCAAGGGACGCTCCCAGCGCATCCGGCACTTCTGCCAGAGCGACTTCGGTGAGCGCCGGAGGCGGGGGGGGGGAGACTGGGGGGTGGGAAGGGGGTCTGGGCGATGCCGGGGGACGTGCCCACCTCAGGGTGCCCCCTACTCGCCCCCCACAGTCTTCCGGGGCCGGATCGTGGCAGGGCGCTCGGTGGGGCAGGAGACGCGGTACGAGGTGGAGGTGAAGACGCCCTACCGGCACCGCTTCCCGCTGGTGGCCCGGGAGTACCTGTGGGTGGGCAACACCTGCGGCTGCCCCCCGCTGCGGGAGGGCCAGGAGTACCTGCTCATGGCCCGCCGACACGTCAACTACGAGCGCACGCTCAACCGCATCCTGCTGCAGGACGACGGCTACGCCCGGCCCTGGACGCCCCGCGAGGACCGGCTGGTGCGGGAGGCAGCCCACCATTGCCCCCACACCCGGCCACCCTGAGCATCCCCCCACACACACACATCGCCTGGGGAGGGGGGCGGCCGGTGGGATGTGTGGGGGGGTGGAGACACTCCTGCCGTGCACCGAGGGGTGCCATGCATCCCTGGGGACACCCCCCCCCATCGTGCCCCTCCACCCTGTGCTGGGCATCTCACCGTCCTTGGGGTCGATTTGGCTGGGGGTGAGGGTGGAGGGTGGTAATTTATTATTTTTTTGGCAGAAAATAAACCCATATATCACCTCGCTCACCATCTTGGCTGGGGGTCCCCTGCTTTCCCCACCCCGGGGTCCCCTCCCGCGTCCCCGAGCTGAGCCCCCGGAGCAATGCACCCTCCCGGCAGCGTGTCCCCGTCCCCGGGATGGACACCCGCCAGGCTCCGCGTTTCGAGGTCGGGGACCCTCTGCTTATCTCCCTTCCGGCGGAGGCCAGCGGGTCCCCCCCTGCGCCGGAGCCCCCTCGCCCGTAACCCAAGCCGCGGGCTGGCGGGCACAACCGTGGGGCCCGCCTGGGGACGGGGACGTGCCTGGGGGTGCCGTGGGGACGGCCACCCCGGGAACGCTGTGCTGGGCACCCCCCCGGGGTCCGTCACCCACTCTGCGGTGGTCCCGCACCCGTCTGGGGGTGGGTTTGGAGACGGTGCTGGAGAAAGGCTGAGATCTCTCCCAGCTCGTGTCACCGGTGACTGTTCCCAAACTGGGCACGGGACTGGGGCTGCAGCTGGGGGGGTACCCGGGTGGGTGCCCCGGGGTGCCCCGAGTGGCAGCTGGAGCCCAGGATTGTGCCATTAATTAATACATTGGGTAATTAATCATCAGGAGCCAGAGATAAGCTCTGGGGGTAGCTGGGGCTCTGTACTGGGCTCCCCAGCTGGTCCCAGTAAAGCCCAGGTGATGCTGGGTGCTCTGGAGCACGGGGTGGGGGGGCAGAGGGGGTGATTTGGGGTGATTAGGGCTGGAGAGGTGTCTCTGTTCTATAAAAGTGCCCCCTCCCAGCCCCATGGATTGGTTGGGGGGATCCCTGGGCAGGGTGGGGGCTCCGCTGCTGTCCCTGGGGTGGGGGCTCCAGGGGCTTTTTTGGAGCGAGTGATGCCCGGGGGGGGGCTGGGGCTCTGTGCTGTCACCTTGGGGTGTCCCCCTCTGGCTGTCCCAGGTTTGGGGACAGTCCCAGATTCTCCCCACGGCGGGGGAAGCCGAGCTCCGGCGCTTCCAGCCTCTAACTCATCCCGTGGCACAGGGCTGGATGGTTTTTTGGCAAGGCCCTTGACCCCACGTCCCTCCCCTGGGTGGGCTGCAAGCCATGGATCCCCCCCCCACCTCAGCCTGTCCCCAGAGCTGGGGGGGGTCCCTCTGGGGGACTTTGCTCTCAGCTGCCACTTGAGGGGAAAAGCTCCATCCTGGCTCCGGAAGGTCCAGCCAAGGGTTTTTTTTTTCCCGGGTGATTAAACGCTGGGATGAAGGTCTCTCCCTGCTCCGTGACCCCTCGGCTGCACAAAAGGGGAGGAGAGAGGGGGGGGACAACGACACAAACTGCCCCCCCCACCACCACACCATGGCCGCCGTGTCCCGGTGGGGAGGCAGAGCCCGGTGCTGGTGCCCCCCCCTCCCCGGCAGGGCCCCCGCTTGGCAGCGCTCCCCGTGCCCGTCCCGGCCCTGCCTGGTGCCGCGCTGCGTGCCGGGGCACAGCTGCCCTGTGCCGCTGCCAGCACAGCGCTTGTACCCACAGCAGGGGGGGAGAGCAGGCCAGTTTTGGGGTGAAAAAAAAATCCCCTGGGACCCCCTCTCCCTCCCCTTCTTTTTTTTGTTTTTTTTTTAAGGCTGCTGGTAAAGAAGAGCCAGGGGGGTCACACCGTGGGGGTCCGGGCTCTCCTCCTCCCCGAGCCGTGGGTTGGCGTTTGGCCACCTCTCCCGTGCCAGAAGCTGCGTGGACTCGTGGCTGGGCTCGTGCTGGAGGAGCTGGCTGGGGTCACTTGGGTGCAGCTGTGTGGAGAGAAGTCACATCTCCTCCTCTTCCTCCTCCTCCTCCTCCTCTTCATGGCTCTCTGCCCCTGGGAAAGGACATGGAACTCCCGGCCCTTCTGGAAACATCTCCCTCGCAGCAGCGTGGACAGACCGGGACCCTCAGCGTGGCTCAGGTCCCCAGGGGATGTGGGGGGACAAGCCAGGTGGGAAGAGAAGCCACCCACCCCTGTCCCTGCCCAGGCACAGAGCTGGACATGGGGTGGCATCAGCCCCGGCACTGCTGGGGAGGGACGTCACCCTTTGGAGAGAGGGTGGCCCAGAAAGGCAACACGCAATTTATTTTGGAAGCCGGGTGAGGGCAGCTCCATCCCAGGCTGGGATCCGGCTGCCTGTCCCTCTGTGCAGCCCAGGCTGGTGTCACGCTGTCCTTCCAGCCTGGGGACAGCAGGACTTCCCCTTCCCGATGCAAAAGGCCACACGGTAGGTGGCACAGAAGGTGGCTGAGATGACCAGGGTCCCACAGAGGAGGAAGAGGAGGAGAAGGTGCCTCCGCAGCCTCTCCTTGGGGGGCAAGCCCTGCAGGGGGGAGCAGGAATGGGTGAGCTTGTCCAGGGTGTCGGGGGGGTGACAGGTGGTGCAGTTGGTGGCCGAAGCACCCTGGCACGTGTAGCAGGAGGGGTGGCAGCTGGCACAGACACGGGCTGTGCTCCTGGTGGCGGTGGTGGCATCCTGGATCCGGCCGTAGAAGTGCGGGGGACAGTAGGACAGGCAGGAGCGCTGGTGGGCAAACAGGGAGCGCCCACACTCTGCGGAGGGACAGTGGGGTGAGCCGGGGTACGGGGACATCTGGGGACAAGAGTGCTGTCCCCTCCTGCCCCAGGACTCACCCTGGCACGCTCCCTGAGCATCCCGCCGGATGCACTCGTCCCCGGCGGAGGCTGCGAAGCGCCGGGTCCTCATGTCCTCATCCGTGCCGTGGAGGTGGAGGGTGACACTGGTCAGCAAACCTGGGGGGCAGGAGGGACAGGGCTCGGGGACAATGGCAGCCACGTTCCCACCCTCCAGGGTTTGGCATCCCTGAGCTGGTGGATGTGGAGCTTTGGGGCTACATGGGGGAGCTAAGCCCATGCCCCCCTTCCTGGCTGTGTGTTGGCCAGGGAGACCCTCAAAACAAACAAACATGGCCCTGCAAAAGACAACTCTATGATTCTATGACTCGTCTACCCAGGAGGAGCAGGGAGAACATCCAAGTTGCTAATTAAAGCAGCGGTGGGAAGAAGAAGGAATGATGGGGTGACTGAATGGGGTTTTCTCCCCCGGGCACCCACCTGTGTTATAGGCATCACCCTTGTTCTCCAGATGGAGCGTCCAGGTCCCGTTGGGGTTCTCATCCCAGAAGTGTGTGGACATGAAGGTCCAGTCCTTGTAGCCCTGCCGGCTGGTGTCAAAGGGGCTGGAGGAGAGGAGAGCTGGGAGTGAGAGCATGGGGGCTGGAGGGGGGGATGCTGCCCGAGGAGGCCCTAGAGGCATTGCCAAGATGTGGCAGGGGCCACAGAGGAGGTTTGGGTGCAGTGAGGCTGCTCCCCATGGGGGCCAGAAGGAGTTTCTTCAGCCCCAGGAGAGGCTGCAAGAGGAGGAGACCCCTCTGCCCCCCCTGGCAGCTGGTGAGTCTCACTGTAACTTGCTCCCCGTGAGCTCGCAGAGCTGCCCTCACCGCACGGTCACCAGCGTGGACGTGGTCCCCATGGGGCTGGTCAGAGCGATCACCAGGTCCCCCCTGCGGCTGTAGCTCAGGGAGAGCTGGACCTGGACGTGCTCCAGCGAGCGGATGGACGTGGTCCTCCCCGAGCAGGAGGAGACGTTTGTAGACACGGTGAGCTTGGAGTCGATGTTCCTGCGGGTACAAGACAGAGGTAAGGGTGTCTCTTCCCCCTCTCTGGGTGTCCTACCTCCCCGTCCCCCAAGACCCCTGAGCACAGCCCTGTGGTTACAGCAGACGCCGTGTGCCACCAGCACCTTTCTGGGAAGCATCGCTTGTTCCTGCAGTGGGGATGGTGCTGCTTTGCCACAAGAAAATCCCCGTGTGAGCTCTCACGAGGGTTTATCATCCCTTACCGGGGGGCGTGAAGAACCTTGACCGAACACTTCTGCTGAGGCCGAGTTCCTGTCCAGGCCTTGGCCATCTCCACCAGCAGACCAGCGTCCAGGAGCCCGTAGCCATAGTGGTGGCTCACTGGGAAGCAGATGCCACCCAAGAGAAGAGGACACGTGAGCCCTTCTGTGCTGAGACCACACCGGGAGCTCCTGCCTCAGGTCTCCTGGCAGGGGTCTGTGGGGCAGCAGGTCCCCCCGCAGCCCGGGGGAGGGAAGCAGGACCAGGACGGGCAGCGGTTGAGCCCCCAACTCACCTTTGCGCCCGACGCTGTTCACAGCCCAGTCTTCTGCCTGCAGGTGAGCGGGCTTGGAGCTCCTGACCACGAGATGCTGCAGGTCACGCCAGGTCAGTGCCGGGCTGGAAGCAAGGAGGATTTGGGGACAGAGGTCTCTGCTTTGGAGGGTGACATCTGGGAATTCTAACTTCTGCCATTGCTGTCTGGGTCCAAGTTTGTCCATCCCCCCCAACCTCCTTCACTGACAAAATGGGAGCAACAGAGACCTCCAGAGGACAACTCTCCTCCTACCTCTGCTCTCTTGTGATATCCTGCCTCACCAGAGCCCGGGGAGACCTCACCACTGCACCCCCAAACCTCCCTCCCAGCAAACTCCCCCTTCCTTGTCCCTGGAGGGTCCTGGGGAGGCACCGGGCTCTCCCTGGGGACTGTCCCTTGCTCCATGGCACCTACTTGGCCTCCAACGCGAGGGCGATCATCCCCGCGGCCAGCGGGGCCGAGGCGGAGGTGCCCGTGTGCTTGTCGGTGCAGCGGTGGTGCAGGTCGGTGGTCACCTGGGGGGGACAGGAGGGGTCTTGGCACCTTTTCCTGCGGCTGGCACAGAGGGCAGGACCAGCTGGAGTCGGGTGACTTCAGTAAATGCTCCCTCTGGGTCTCTTCGTGCTTTTTTGGGGTCTAACACAGACACTTTAATGAAGCCCCCCCCTCTCCCTCCCCAGGTGAGGAGGGCTCGGATGAGCCCACTCTGTGCTGGGGACCGGTGGCTGCCCCGGCAGAGCCGCTGTGGCACTCACGATCTGCACCTCGCTGGTGGTCCTGCTGCTGTAGGTGGTGGTGAGGATGGCGGAGCAGCTCTCGCTGTAGCGGGGCCTCTCCCCGCTCGCCAGGACGCTGCTCACCGACAGGGTGTAGATGCTGTTGGCATATCCATCGCAGTTGCAGTTGTCATAGTTGATGCCACCATTGCCCGAGGCCCAGATGAAGATGGACCCAAGGCCACCCCGTCCCTGGGAAGGCACGGAGAGGGGTGAGCAGTGGGGTCCTCATGCCAGCAAGGTCCCCGTGGCCAGCGCTGAGCTTACTTTGGTGACCCCGGTGTGGAAAGCCTCTGTGGCCAGCATGCCTGGCCCGTCCACCGTCTTCCCGTTGTCCTCGGGGCCCCAGCTGGCGCTGTAGATGTGGATGTGCTGGGGGCGCAGGCTGAGGGACTGAGCCTCCACCATGTCCGTGATGAGACCGTCCAGCATCCGCACGCCTGCAGGGCCAGGACGAGAAGCGGCAGCGTCCGAGAGGCGGCAGCACTCGGGAGGGCTCACAAGGGCTGAGCAGCCTCTCGCCAGTCCCCACATCCCCCCCCCTGCCCCGGCAGATGCTTTGAGCACCTTTCACGCCACGCTGCCCTAAGGAGATCAGGCTTCTGCGGCTGCTGCCACGAGCTGGTTCGCAAAGCTCCTCATTAAGCCCTTTGCAATTAAGCCTGGTGAGTTCTCCCAGCTTTTAACCCCCATTTGCCACGCTCCCTTCTGCGGGGAAGCCCACTCCTGCACAGGGCTGGTGCTGCCTGCTGGACCCCTGGGTCGTGGTGGGCATTAAACCCCTGGGGAACATCAAGTCCCTCACCATGGCTGGACTCCCCTGCAAGCCCCTAGCTGCCCCCAGAGCAGGCCCCCTGGGGCAACAACCCCCCCACACACCAGGTTGCCAGAGCTGCTTGGTGACTCCCTGTCCCACCACCACGCTGGAGCAATGGTTCACCTCCGATTTTGGCGTTGTACGCGACGCCTGCCCCGCAGATTTTGTTGTTGGCTACAGCTGCCACTTCCCCCGCACAACGTGTCCCGTGCCTGTGGGGCAGTTGGCCTGTGAGCCACTCTCTGGGGGGGGGCAAAGGGTTCTGGGGTAGCCCCGGCCCCCGGGAAATAAAACCTCCAGCTCAGGGTGATGGGTGAGACTCACCGGTTCTCATCCCTCGCCGTGTACCTGGGCTGGGGGTCGGGGTCGTTGCTGTTGAAGTCGTAACTTGCCAGGGGGTCCTATTGCGAGAAGAGGCGCCGGGGTGAGCAAACCGCCTTTCGGCGCGGGTTGTGGCAGCTCAGCCCGGGCTCCTGGCACCTCTCCTGCTGTCTGGCAGCGTGGGGTCGCCCTGCCTTGCCCCCAAGCGAGCAGGAAGGGGGGCCCTTTGCACCCAGAAACTGTGCCAGGTTGACTCAGCGTGGCTGGAAAATGGGGTTTCGTTACAGGAGTGTTAAGGGGTTCACCGTGCTTCATGTTCAGTGACAAAGCCCAGCACGGCGAATCACCCAGGGCTGGCCCCACAGGTGGGAGAGAGGAACAACAAACCACTGGAACCACTGGAAAGATGTTGTTATATATAAACAACAGCCAAGATTTACTGATCCTTCCCTCCCGGAGCACGTGAGGGTTTACCAGCTTTACTGGCTCGGCAGCTTGCTGTAATTACACCTATTACGGGGGCTCCAGCGTGTGCAAGTTCCAACGGTTCCTCGCTGTGGGGTTTCACGGCGGGAGAAACCAGACCTTTTTTGATCCAGCCACGGCGAGGCTGAGTTCCCACTGCAACGCCCCCCGGGCGGGATGAAGGCACCGGCTCCCACCCTCGCCCCGGAGGAGCCGGTTCCCGCAGCCCGCGCCGCTCAGCCCCTCGTAGTTACGTAGTTGGCAGCCAGGTCCGGGTGGTCCTTCTCCAGCCCATCGTCCAGGACGGTCAGCACCACCCCCCGCCCCGTGTAGCCTTTGCTCCAGGCGCTGAGGATGTTCAGGTCGGGATTGATGTCGTTGTTCTGGAAAACGGATTAAATTTGATCAGGGCCTCCCCCCCCCCCGCCTCCCGGGGGTGGCAGGCTGCGGGTGACCTTCAAGGGCTCTTCTGCTGCCTCAGCACAGCCAGCATTAGTCCTGTTTACATGCCAGGGAGGTGGTTTACTCGAGGATTAGAAGAGAAAGTGGCAAAATCTCACCATGTACCACTGCTTGTGGAACCAGGGGTCTGTTGGCACCACGCTGACGCTTCTCTTCGCGCGCCTCTTTAGGGTTTGCTGCTCAAACCAGAGGACCTGGGTGGGAAGCAGCCTTGCTGGTGGCAGGCAGAGCCGGTGGCCAGTCGCCTCTGTCACCCTGGTCACCTCCTGCCTACCTTGGGCTCTTTTGTCAGGCGCATGTGCCAGCCCCAGTGTCTGCTTAAGGCTCTCTGCCTGGTGCCGCGGTGTTTGAAATGGTAGTAAGGCTCTCCCTCCATCACCTGTGGACCAAAGAGCTGCTCTAAGAGACCCTTTCGGGCTGGGGTGTGTGTGCCAGCTCTCCGGGGACCCCAGAGATCAGAAAGGGAGTTTCTGGTGTCAGGATGATCAGAGAGCACCGCTTGGAGCCGGGGCAGGCTCCCGGGGAAGGTTTGTGTGTCTCTTTTTTGGGTTTCCTCGCCATACACAGGGGCCATGAGCAGTGTGCATCCCTGCCTGTGTTTGTGCTTTCATCCACCTCCGGGGCTTTAGGATCATAGAATTGTCTGGGTTGGAAGAAACCTTAAAGATCATCGAGTCCAACCATCAACCTAACTCTGGCAAAACCCCATCACTAACCTGTGTCTCTCAGCACTATGTCAATTCGGCTTTTAAATCCCTCCAGGGATGGTGCCTCAACCCTTTCCCTGGGCAGCCCATCCCAAGGCTTAATAACCCTTTCCGTGTCAAAATTCCTCCTCATCTCCAATCTGAACCTCCCCTGGGGCAACCTGAGGCCATTTCCTCTTGTCCCATGGCCTGTTCCTTGGGAGGAGAGTCCAACCCCCCCAGATACACCCTCCTTTCAGGGAGATGTAGGGAGCAAGAAGGTCTCCCCTCAAGCCACTGGAGTGAATAACCAAAATGCTCCATTTTAAAATCAAACCAGCGTTGGGCTCTGGGACACCTGCTGGGGAGGAGTGTTGGGGGATGAGCAAAGGGTGGCCGGGAGGAGCTGGGCTGCCCCCCCCATCCCCTCCGTTGCCCTCCCCGTGGTGGCCCCCGAGCAGGCCGCACCTGGCCCTGGCAGAGCAGGCCGAGCCGCCGGGCCACCCCCGCCGCCTCTCGCGGCCCCGCCGCCGCCACCCGCACGGCCCAGCTGCTCAGGTAGACGCGGGGCTCGGCGGGGTTGGGTGACGGGGGAGCGGCGGCGGCGGAGGCGGCGGCGGCGGCGGCGGCGGCGGCCACCACCACCATCCCCATCCCCAGGAGCAGGCCCGGGCCGGGCCGCCCC
>JAOQGL010000014.1:3828160-3847625 GCA_027564165.1 Gallinago nigripennis | reverse complement strand
GGGCTCGGCGGGGTTGGGTGAGGGGGGAGCGGCGGCGGCGGCGGCGGCGGCGGCGGCGGCGGCGGCGGCCACCACCACCACCCCCATCCCCCGGCGCAGGCCCGGGCCGGGCCGCCCCTCCATGTAGGCCGCGGGCGGTTGGAGCGGGGCGTTGCCATGGCGACGGCGTTGCCGTGGCGACCGCGTCCGCTCCACCCCCGGCGGCCCCGCCCCGCCCCGGCATTGGGCCCCGCGGGCGGCGGGAGGCGGCGGAGGCAGCGGCGGGGTCGTGTCCCCCGGGGATCGGAGCCCTACCGGCATCGGGGCCTCCACCGCCGCCGCCGCCATGGGTACGGTGCTGCAGCGCCTGCAGCGCTTCCTCGATCGCCCCGGGCCGCTGGGCAACCTGCTGGGCCGGCTGGAGGCCCGCACCGGCGTCCGGCGGCTCTACCTGGCCTCAGGTGCGACCGCCTCCCCCGGTTCCCCCGGTTCCCCCGGTTCCCCTTCTCCTTCCCCCGCCTTTTGGGGGAGTCCCCGAGAGTTCCCCCCCCCCCCGCCCCGGGGCGCCTTCACGCTGCCTCTGGGCTCTAGGTGGGGGATCAGCCTCCCCCCCCTCCATTTGGGGGTTACGGGGGGCTCTCCCGGGTCGGGACCGCGCTGGGGTGGGGACCGAGGGGGGGGTCCCCCTCTCTGCTCTGGGATGCCCCTCACACTGCCTCTGGGCTCTGTGGGGGTCACACACACCCACACCCCAGTTTGGGGGTTATGGGGGGCTCTCCCGGATCGGGACCACGCTGGGGTGGGGGCCGGGGGGGGGGATGGTGGTTGCACCGGCCATCCTTGCGTGAAACCCCGCACCCCAACCCAAGGGAAGGAGGACCCCGAAATCTGTGGTGGAGGTCTCACACCCTCCACCCCCCCCATGCCCCAAGAAGCCTGGTCCTGATGGCGGGGGGTCCCGTTCCCCAGCCGGCCACCCCCCTTCCCCCTCCCCTCCAACAACACGTGGCAGCTCAGACTGTTTCGGGAGTGCCTGTCGGAGGGCAGAGGTCCGGCTGTTAACGAGATCCTGTTTGCTTATTAATGAGAAACCTAGCTGGCATCTCCCCGGGGAGCGGCCTCCTGGCACGACGTGACCCCTCTCTCCCATCTGCGGCCCCGACCCTCGGCCCCGAGCCGTTCTCTGCCGATTTACCACTTCCCACCCGCCTTCCCCCGGCCGGTATTTTCCCTAAAACCTCCCAGGAGGGGCTGGAGGTTTCCCACTTGCCCTCATCCCTCCCTCCGGGCCCTTCTCCCCCTGCCTTCTGCCTCTCGGTGCCATTTCCCGGCCCTTTGCCAGCCGCAGGGCTCACTTTCCTCCCCGCTCCGAGGGGGAAAGGGACCCGCCAAGGGGCTCGTGCTGCTGTGAGCGGGTTGTGTTTGGATGCGGTGTGCGGTGGTCGGGCATTTTTCCGAGCAAAACAGACCCAGGGGCTTTGCTTGTGCTGGGATGTGATGGATTTTTTTGCAGGGTAGGGGCAGAGCGATGGTCCCGCATTTATCCGTCCCCATCCTGGAAAGGAGAAGCTGCTGCAAACCCCCAAATACCCGATTTCTCCTTCCCCCGGCTCTGGAGCAATTTCTCGCTTGTGTTTGACCCCAGGAGCGACCCACGGGCTGCTGTTTGGAGCCCGTCTTGCCTGGCCTCGGGGCAGTGTGGTCAGCTGTGTGGTGGCTTCAGTTGGGTAAAAGTCATCCCGGAGAAGGACGGTGTCCCCTTCCCGAGGCACGGGGCCAGCCGGGCTCCTTGTCACGCCGGCTGCTCACCCTCCTTGCTGGGACAGGCCCCGTGGGACAGCTCCATGCCCTCCCCCCCAGCCCCTTCTCAGCAGCAATTCTTTGTAAATGAAGCCTTTCACTTGTTTTTTTTTTTGCTGTTACATAAATTTCTCTGGGGGATAAACTTGGCCCGTGAAATCCCTTCTGGGGCTCCCAGGGGAATGACAGCCGGAGCTGCCTGGACCGTGGCTGCCCGGCACCGGCACCGGGAGCCAGAGCGAGGGGCAGAAATGCTGCTGTGAGCAGAGCGGGGATAATCCAGCCCCTGAGCCCGAGCAAGGGCTTTCCTCCAGTTCACCCCACACAGACAGGTCAAGCCCTGGCTCTCCTGCCGGCTGCGGGTGCCAACGGTGAGGTTTGTACACAGAGTAGGGGATCTGTGACATTAAATACCCTCTGCGTGTCCCTGGGCTGCTCTCCTGCCCTCTGCCCCCTCGGGGGGTCTGCATTCCGGCTGCCCCGGGCAGGTTGGGGGGGAGCTGCTGGGTGCTGGCACCCCCTGAGAGCAAGGGCTCTCTGCTGGGGCCGGGGTTTCGGCAGCAAGAGCTCCTTCCCCCAGCTCTCCCAGACCTGCCTCCTGCAAGCATCTGGAGGCTGGGCAGGCTCCAAACGACCAAAGCCTCAACTTACATTTAATTTTAACGATTTAATCGAATAAGGGGGCAAGGGGATTGGATTGCTGGTTCTCAGGGGACTGAAGCCTTAATGAACAGCGGCTGCACGTGCGGGAGATGTGCACGGGGAGCAGGGAGGAGACGTGGGGCTCTGGCAGCAGGGCTGCTCCTGGGTGCTTGGCTCCGGTAGCGAGGCTCGTCCTTGAACGGTCCTTATTGAGATGCCAAGTGGCTCCGCACGCGGAGAAGTCGGTGCCTTGACTTTGGACTGTAGGTGTGTGTTAAAGTCTCCGCTTCCGACGTCCCTGCAGCCTCAGCCCGGGTCCAGGCTGGTGACAGGTCAAAAGCCTTGCAAGTTTGTGGTGGTAAAGTCCCTTCCAGGCCAGGGAGGGAGACAAACGGTGACAAGACCAGACCATGGCTCCCTCGGGGATGAGTGAGCCCTGTCACTCCACGACAGATTCTGCCACATGCCGTGGCTCAGTGCGGCTGTGCCAGTGGCTCGTTGTGCACCTCAGTGGTCTGGTGTGTGGAGGGTCATACTGGAATTAATTGGGGGTGGTGGTTATTCCCAACTGGAGCGTCCTGGCATGTGCCTCTTCTCACTACGGGGATGAGAAACCTGCTCAGCAGACCCAGCCGGGGTCTCTGGGTATGTGACCCTCTTCTGTGTCCCCCCCCCGGCAGGTTCACTGGCCTTCCTGGGGCTGTACCTCATGTTTGGCTATGGCGCCTCACTGATCTGCAACCTCATCGGCTTCGTCTACCCCGCATACGTCTCGTAAGTGTCTGTGTCCTGGCCCAGCCTCCCCACAGCGCCTGGAGAGCATTCCCTGCCCCTTAGCTGAGGGGCTTCCCGGTAAATGTTACGGGCTGTTACGGTTGGGAAGCTCTTGAGACCTTCCTGAAAGGACTAGGGGCTGGCACGGTCCCAGCTCGGGGCCGCAGCAGCCGGTGGGCAGGTTGGCTCCAGGGTTTGGAGGACCTGGGGAAGGAGGTGCCTGCCCCGGGAGCAGGACTGCGGCCAGCAGCGCCCCTTCCCCTCTCCTGCCGCAGCATCAAAGCCATCGAGAGCTCCAACAAGGCGGATGACACCACGTGGTTGACGTACTGGGTGGTGTACGGCTTCTTCAGCATAGCCGAGTCCTTCTCCGACATCTTCCTCTACTGGTTCCCCTTCTACTACGCTGGGAAGGTAACAGCTTCTCTGAGGACTGCTGGGACTGGTGTCCTCTCCCCTGATGGCTAAACTGGGAGGAACCAAGCGTGGTGGGCTCTGTCCCATTAGCAGGGGGGTGGTGGTGGTGGTGGTGGTGGGGCCACGCTTCATCATGGAACTCCCCACAGTCAGCTCCCCGTTCCTTTAGTGAGCTCCAGCCCAAACCTGCCTTTGGGCCAGGTTGAGGGGGGAGTGGGGCAACTCAGCTGCCATCTGCCAGCTCTGGTGGTCTCTCCTCCCCGCAGTGCCTGTTCCTGGTGTGGTGCATGGCCCCCGTGACTTGGAACGGGTCACAGGTGCTCTACCAGAACGTCATCCGGCCCTGCTTCCTCAGGCACCACCAGACCGTGGACAAAGTGCTGGGCAACCTCAGCACCCAAGCCCTGGACACGGCTTCCAGCATCACCCGAGAAGGTAACGTGGGTCCCCGCTGTCCCACTCCATGTCCGGGGCAGGCATTTTTCCCCGGAGCACAGCTGGGATGTGGGACATCCTCACGTTAACTACCATCAAGCCACCATCCCACCGTGGGATGTGCTCTCAGAGCCACAGCCCTGTCCCCCCGTGGTGGCTGGAGCCCAGTTTGGGGGGGGGTGGGGTTCCTCTCTCCCCCCTCTCTGTAATTCTCTCTCTTCTCTTTGCTCCTCACACTCCAGTCCTGCACACGCTGATCAGCAGCAGAGCCCGGCTGGCAGCCGAGGTGGCACCGCAGCTCAGCCTCTCTGTATGTAACAGCCACGGTTCCCGCTGCCGCTGAAGGGAGAAGGGGGGGGCCCGTCCGGCCTGAAACCACCCCCGTGGCTACCACCAGCTTGCTTGGCTGGCCACCCACCACCTCGGTGCCATCTTGCAGGTGGCCACGGCCACCATGGCGCTGGCCAAAATGAGCAGACGCCGGGGTGGCTGGCACGGGACGGTCCCTTTCTCCCTCGGCGTGGGTAGAGCAGGCGCTTTCTCTCCTCCTCTGTAGCCAGACACCCCCCAACACCCTCCATAGTTGTGTGTCCTCCTTCGGCCTTGCCATGTCTGTGTCTTCCTCAGCAGTTTGGGGTTCCCGCTTGAAGGCCCTGCCGGCCCGGTTGAAGGCTGCCGGGGGGCCGTTGACTCCCGGGGATGGGCCTTAACGTCACTCTCGTGTCTCCCACAGCCCCCAGAACAGCCCTGAAACTGGCAGAAGAAGTGGAGAAGAACAAGTGAGAAGGGTTCCCAGTCTCCCCAGTAACCCCAGTACCGGGAGAATGGGCCTGGGGCCGGGCCTGGGCCCCAGGCCCCACAGTTTTTCCCCCTCAATAAACCCCCGGTGCTCTCTGAACCGTCTCTCCCGTGTGTGTTTCCCTGTGGGCGGCGGCTCCTTTAAGAGCGGGGTTGGGGAGGATGGAAGGAGGTGCGGCGCCTTTAAGACAGAAAGCGAGGCTGCGGGAAGGGGAGGGGGGCGCAGCGTGATGACGTAGTTCCGGGGGAGCGCGCCGGAAGTGGGGTATGGGGAGGGGTGAGGCGGGTGAGGAGCGTGGCGGTGGGGTGTCTGTCTGTCCCGAGGGGTTGGGGGTTTGTCTGTCTGTCTGTCTATCTGTCTGTCTGTCTCGTAGTGGGCGGGGGAGGGCTCTGTCTGTCTGTCTGTCTGTCCTGGGGTAGGTGGGGGAGGGAAGGCCCTGTCTGTCTGTCTGTCTGTCCCAGCGGCGGGGTTTGGAGGTGGGGGGGATCGGTCTGTCTGTCCGCCCCAGGGGGGGTTGGGGAGGGCTGGAGTGTCTATCTGTCCGTCCCGGAGTGGGCGGGGGAGGTCTCTGCCTGTCCCAGAGGTGGAGTGAAGGGGTCTGTCTGTCATTCCATCCGTCCCAGGGGGTTGGGGAGGGTGGGGGTTTGTCTGTCCATCCCGGATTGGACGGGAAAGGGCTCTGTCTGTCCCAGGGGCGGGGTTGGGGGCGGTCTGTGGGTCTGTCTGTCCATCCCGAAGTGGACGGGGGAGTGCTCTGTCTGTCTGTCCCGGGGCAGGGGGGGGGAGGCTGTCTAAGAGGCAAGGAGAGGGTGGGTGGTTGTCTGTTCGGGGGGGCAGTGAAGGGGTCAGCCTGTCCGGGGAGGGATGGAGGGGGGTGGTGTCTGTCTGTCCGTCTGTCTATGAGGCAATGAGAGGGCAGCCGTCCATCCTGGGGCAGCAGCAGGATCTGTCTGTCTGTCTAGAAGAACAGGGGGAGGGGAAATTAGTCAGTCGGTCTGGGAGGGGGCAGTGAGGGGGTCTGTCTGTCTGGGGGGGTGGGGGCCGTAAGCGGGGGTCTGTCTGTCTTGAGGACCCAGGGAGGGGTAGGTGTGTGTCTGAGGGGCAGCGTGGGGGGGTCTGTCTGTCTGTCTGTGTGTGGGGGTCTGGCTGGCTGGCTGCCCCCTCCTAACTACCCCCCCCCACCCCCGCAGCCCCCGCACCTGAGCTCCCCCCGTGATGAGCTCCAAGACCAAGCGGGTGCTGCCCACCCGCCCCGAGCCTCCCAGCCTGGAGCAGATCCTGGCCGATGTGCGGGGCACCCACCCGGCCGACCCCGTCTTCCTCCTCCCCACCGAGCTCTGCCGGGACCACGACCCCTCCCCAGGTGAGCCCTGGGGACATCGAGGGGGGTGGGGGGACTCCGGCAGCCCCACTGACCCCCTACACACCCTCCCCCTGGCTCTGCCCCCCACCAGGCTCCCCTGGCTCCGGCAGGCAGGAGGCGGCTGCCGAGGAGAGGGAGCGGCTGTACCGGCAGAGCCGCTCCTACGTGGAGATGAACCAGCGGCTGCAGGCCTCCCGGGAACGGCTGCGGCAGCGGCGTGAGGAGCTGCGGGAGGCGGGGGCGGCGCTGGAGCGTGGCATCGCGGAAATGAGGCAGAAAGCCTGCTGAGGCTGGTGGCACTCGGGACTCCTCTGCCCTGGACTACCACGGTTGCGGTTTCACTTGCCCAAAGCAAGGGTAGAAACTTTGATTTCCGGGAGGGGGGGCTGGCACGACTGTGGTTTGCCAGCGACTCCCCGGACGTGCCAGAGTGCCAGGGCACCCCGACCTTTCCCCAGGGAGTGGTGGGAGCTGCTCCCTGTGCCGGGGAGGGGCCTTCCCAGGTGGACAGCTTCCCGGTGGGGGCAGGCAGAAGGGCTTGGTGCCCGGAGAACTGGGTGTCCTTGTCCCCCCCCCCTCCCCCCCGGTGGGTGGCATGTCGTCTGCGCCCTCCCGCCGCGGCTTCACCTATGACTTCTCCATCTGGTACTGCCCCGAGGACGACCCCATCGCCTCCCGCATCTCGGAGCGCTTGAAGAGAGAGGGTTTTCGGGGCTACGCCGAGCACCAGGACCAGGTGGCCGGGGTGTGCGTCATCCAGACAGCCGTGGAGGTCATCGAGGCCAGCCGGGTGGCCATCCTCCTCCTCTCCGCCAAGTCCCTGGGCGACCCCTGGTGCCAGCGCGTTTCCCAGTGGAACCTGGGTCACACCATCCGCAGCCAGGGCACCAAGATGATCCCCGTCTACGTGGGCGTGAAGAAGGCCCAGGTGCCTCCCTTCCTGCAGCACCTCATCGAGCTGGAGTACCAGACCGAGTTCTTCTTCGACAGGCTGATGAGCAGCCTGCGGGCGTCCCGCTCCGCTGCCAGCAAAGCCAGGCCTTCCTCAGCCCCCAAAGACAAGAGCTGAAGGACCCCCGTGGGTGGGGGGCTGGACTTTCGGCCTGTTTGGGGACTGGAGGCTGTTCTTTCAGCCTGTTTGGGGACTGGAGACTGTTCTTTCAGCCTGTTTGGGGACTGGGGACTTTTTTCAGCCTCTTTTTGGGGCCGGGGGCTGGTTTTGCTGCCTCTTTTTAGGGTCAGGGGCTGGTTTTGCCACCCATTTTGGGGCTGTGGGCTGGTTTCGCTGCCTGTTGGGGGGCCAGTGGCCCCACAGCCGTGGTGGCCAGAGCGGAGTTGTCCCGTCCTGCTAATAAAGGGGATGGGAACGGGTCACCCCGGTGCTGGGGATCGTCACAAATCTCATTAAAAACCCCTTCTGGGGAGAACTGAAGATGCCACTTTCTGTCCCCACGTCACTTGCAGAGCAGGAGGCGAGGGTGATGTCAAACCCCAGGGAGCCGTGGTGTCACTGTGGGTGGTTTTACACCCCCTTTACACCCCCCCCCAAGGTGTTCGTTGTGCCCTGCGGGTGCCTCTTCCCCTTCCTGCCCCCCCTCCCACAGGGGTCTGTGCCCCTGACACCGCTGTCACACGTGGGGTGGGACGTCTGCCGCTGCAGGGGCTCGGCGTGGGGCACAGGCAGAGTCGTGTCACCGTTGCAGAGGGACATGGAGCTCACGGGGGCTGCCACCCGGCGAGGGATGGGGACAAGGGGCCACCTGGGGCTGCTGCTGCTGCTGACCCTGCCTTTGGCGGGGCTGGGTGAGCTTCAGGGTGGCCAGTGGGGTCTCAACATCGCTGGCCGGGGGGGGGGGTGACAGTGGGCTTGTAGGGATGGGGTTACTGGATGCACTGGGGGGGACATGAAGGGAGGGGCTGGGGACCCCCAGTGACCTGTCTTGCAGGATGGGGACGGTCTCTCCTCTCTCCGGCAGCGAGGAGCTGGCTCCAGCCGTCGGTCATCGGGGGGCACGAGGCCAAACCCCACTCCAGGCCCTACATGGTGTTCATCCAGTTCAAGGGGGCTGGTGCCTGCGGGGGGGCCCTGCTGCACAAGCGCTGGGTGCTGACAGCCGCCCACTGCCTCCCCCAAGGGTGAGTCCAGAGCGGCCCCATCCCACCCGGCATGGGGATGGGGGGGTTCCCGGTGGCTGCCCCCACGCTCCCGCTGACACCGGCTCCCGCTGTGGGGCAGGACGAGGGCCGTGGGGACGGCGGTGGTGGGGCTGCACAGCCTGCGGGATCGGGGCAGGGACACGCAGAGCTTCTCCATCCGGGCAGCCTGTCCCCACCCGGGATACGACCAGCTGACGATGGAAAATGACCTTCTCCTGCTCCAGGTGGGGCTTGGGCCGGCTGTGGGGAAGGGCAGGGCTGGCCGTGGGGCTGGAGGAGCATTGGTGGTGCCGGGAGGGGGGGGCTGATGGGGTTCACACCGCCCTCGTAGCCCAGAGCCAGGAGCTGGGTGACATTTCCTCTTCTCGCCTCCGAGCGCTTTCACACCTCGGTGACATCTCCCCGGTGACATCTCCCCGCCGCTCAGCTCTGCCCCCTCTCCCCACCCACCCCCTGCCATGGCGGGGTGCTCCCTTCCTGGCCCCCCCCGGCTCCCCAGGACTGTAGTGGGGGGTCTGACGCTGTCTCCCCCCTCCCTCCCCACCTGCAGCTGGAGGGGTCGGTGAAGCAGAGCAGGACGCGGCGGCTCATCGGGCTGATGAGGCGGGAGCCGGCGGTGGGGGCCACCTGCAGCCTGGCAGGGTGGGGGGCCCTCGGGAAAGGGAAGCTCTCCCCGAGGCTGCAGGAGCTGGAGGTGGAGGTCCTGGACCCACGGATGTGCAACAACAGCCGCTTCTGGAACGGTGGGATCACCCCCACCATGATCTGCTTCCAGGGACGCCAGGGGAGGTCCGGACCCTCCAAGGTGAGGAGTTGGGGGGAGGTCCAAGGGTTTTGCACCGGGAGCAACCAGCCAGAAAGCTCTGCCCCCCCCCCCGTGAGCCACCATTCCTGGGCATGGAGGACAGCGGGGAGGATGCTCGCCCCGAGCAGAGAGGTGAGATGCCCCCCTCGGCCATGGCAAGGGTGGGGGTCCCTGGATCTCGCTCCCCACTGTCACCCCCCACCCAGGGTGACTCCGGGGGCCCCTTGGTGTGTGGGAAGCGGGCGGCGGTGGCCGGCGTCGTCTCCTTCAGCAGCAGGAACCCCACCGACCCCCTCAAGCCTCCGGTGGCCACCTCGGCCGTGAAACACAAGAAATGGATCCAGAAAACGCTGCGGAGGGGCTGCGGCTCCCCCCGGCCCGGGCGGGCGGGACAGAGAGACCCCCCCATCCTATTTACACAGGTTGGCTTTTAATTCTTAACACTGTCCAGAGTCTCGGTAAAATTAACATCCTTAGTACATACATACAGCAACGGGGGGGGAGCGGGGCTCGGCGGGACCCCGGGGGGGCTGAAGCCGGTGAGCACGTGTGGGGCAGAGACGGGTGAGAGAGGGGCTGGCTGCTGGGGCTTGAACCCGGGGCCGAGCCTGTGGGGAGATGCTGGTCCTCCTGGCACGTCCCACGCTGGGTTGTGACACTCGGGAGTGGGGACATGCGTTGCCCCCCCGGGGACTTTGCCCCCTTTTTCATCAGCCCTTGTCCCAGATCCTGCTGGTTGCAGCCCCTCAGCCACTGCCGGAGCCGAGGTCCCTGGTGGGCATGTCCCCACCTCCCTGGGGACCCCCAGACCTGTCCCCATGTCCCTGGTGCACATCCCTGGGGACCCCCCTGCCTGTCCCCACAGCCCTGGTGTCTCCCTGGTCTCCGTCTGTGCCCCCATGGCCCCACTGTGGGTCCCCACAGCCCCACTGTGACTTTCCAGAGCCCCTCACTATGTCCTCACAGCCCCCTGGGTGTCCCCCTGTGTCCCCTGCACGTGTCCCCATAGCCCATCCTGTCCCCGCCATGGGGGGGCTTGTAGGTCACCCCATCCAAAGCAGGCAATGGGCCATAGGGTGGGAGGACCAGGAGACACCCCTGGGGCTGGGGAGCATCCAGGGGAAATCGGGGAGCACCTGGATTGGGGGGGGGTGTGGGGGGTCCCCTCCACAGCCTGTCCCCTCCCCGCACAGCCCCGTCTGGATGGGGGGGCCCGGCTGGCAGCAGGAGCGGGGTGTCCCCGGTGCTTTGGGGTCAGGAGCCCCCCTGCTCGTGGGCGTAATCCACTCCTGGATGGACTCGTGTCCACGGGGACACACCGAGGTCCTGGCTGTGAGCCGGGATGGGGGGCTTCCACCCCGGGGGCGGGAGGCTGGGGGGCTGCGGGTGGGGAGCGAGGGGTCCCAGACCCTTCCCCAGGGGTTGGGCACCCCAGTGCCAGCTCAGCACCCCATCCCCTCCCAGGGCAGCCCCCCAGCCTCGTGACACCACCCTGCGAGCAGCTCCCCCAGGACGAGTCCATCGGGACCCAGCCACCCACCAGCGAGCTCCTTCCACGCCTTTTCCACCCAAAACCAGCTTGAACCAGTGCAAGCACCACAGCTGCGAGTTACCCGTTAGTGATTAGCCGCATGCCTTAATTAGGAGCCTCCAGCAGCATAAAGGGGGGGGTCCCA
The DNA here is from genome assembly GCA_027564165.1 of Gallinago nigripennis. Classification (NCBI taxonomy): domain Eukaryota; kingdom Metazoa; phylum Chordata; class Aves; order Charadriiformes; family Scolopacidae; genus Gallinago; species Gallinago nigripennis. The sequence goes on along the minus strand of JAOQGL010000014.1, from coordinate 3,836,778 downwards.
GCCCCATCTCTCCCTGCCTTGGTCCAGCCATGTGTTCCCTGCCCCTCGTTAATAAACGAGCTGGTGTTGGTGCCGAGACGAGCTGATGAGTGCGGTGACACCGGCATCTGGACCGGCCCCTGGTTCAGCCTCTGTCCCAGGCGGGTGAATGGGATGGGGGGGGCACATGGGGACACAACCCTCCTCAGATTGTCCCAGGATGTCCACCAGCAGAAGGAGGTGGCCACCGAGGCTCACCCCAGGTTGGGACAGCGGCCCCAGCATGTCCCCCCGGCTCTGCCCGGTCCTCGGCACTGGGAACCGTGATGCTCTGGCACAGCAAGACCAGGGTCCAGGGCAAGACCCCAGGCAGGGCAAGCCGGGTTGGGGTGACTTGCCGGTCCCCAGCTGTCCCATGTCACCATTCCCCCACCCAGCAGTCCTGACCATCTCCCAAGGGGCAGGGGAGGGGGTCCCAGGACCCTCGCTGGGGGGGGTTTCCATGGGCAGCAGCTGCTCAAGCCTGGATTTTCTCCACCGCCTTGTCGGCCACCGCCGTCACCGCCATGGGGCTGGGGACATAGTTGAAGGGGGTGACGCGGGCGGCTCTGCTCGGGGAGCTGTGACGGCTGGCGGGGAAGGTCCCGGCCGGCGCCTCGTGGCCGAAGGAGATGGGCAGCGTGGCCTTGGCGGGGGCCGGGGCTTCGCCGTCGCAGGCGGCTCGGGCGCTGGGGGGTCCCTCGCGGGTCTCCAGGGTGGGAGAGGTGCTGGAGTTGGTCTTGGCGGTGGAGAAGTCCTCGGTCTGCACCACGGCGTCGCTGGTCTTCCTGGGGCCGGGGGTGCCGGGGCGCTCCTCCTCACCATCACCCGCCAGCGGCAGGGCGGAGGAAGGCAGGGTGCTCTTCAGGATGTGGGGGATGTCTTCGTCCCGGATCCTCCGCCACGTGCCCTTCATCATCACCGCCGGTGGCTTCGCTGGCTGCACGCCGGGCGCCGTCTCCGTCGGCTGCTGCTCCTGCTGCCGCCGCGCCGAAGCCTCGGAGCGGGTGGAGAGGACGGAGGAAGGGCTGCCCGTCCTCCTCCCCACGCTGATGTTGGGGGAGGACGAGTACCTCTTGAAGGGCTCGGGCGCGGGGATGCTGGTCTTCACCGGCAGCCGGGACGGGCTCTCCGAGCTGGTCCTCCGCGGCGGTTTGACCCCGGAGGCCACTTTGCCGCCGGGTTGGACCCTGGGGGCGAGTGGCCGTGGGCTGGGGGTGGCCGGCTTGGCTGCCTTGAGCTCCTCGCAGCGGGAGGAGCAGAGGAAGACGGCGGGGAGGGCGGCGCGGCTGCGCTGCGGGGAGGCACGGCGAGGCAGCGAGGCGGCCGCCGGCGGGGCCGGGTTGAGCTCGGCGCGGTGCCGCAGCAGCAGGCTGGAGGATTCCTTGATGAAGGTGAGCTGGCGCAGGAAGCCGGAGCGATCCGAGTCGCTCCCGCTGGAACGGGCGGAGGACATCCGCACCAGGTTGAGCCGGCCGCCCCCAGCCCCGCCGCCACGAGCCTTGGCACCGTCCGCCCGCTCCTCCAGCACCGGCATGGCCCCCCGGCCCGGCAGCACCTTCCTGCTGGGCTTCTGCATGAAGGGGATGCGGACGGGCGACTTCTGCGTCTTGGATTGCCTGGGGGCTGGAGATTTGGGGGCCGGGGCTCTGGCCGGGGGTCCCGTCGGGGAGGGGGAGCCCCCCGCCTTGCCGGTGGCCGGGGGAGCCTGCTTGGCGAGCTGGGAGGGGGACGGCAGCTTCTTGGGGGCGTGCTGGGAGGGGGTGGAGGTGCGGGAGGAGCCCGAGGAGGGGGGTCCCTTGCCGATGCGGGCGGGGGGCGTCGTGCTCCTCTTGGGCAGCGCCACGTCCCCCGTTTCGGGGGCTTTGCCCAGGCGGTGCAGGCTCCGCGAGCGCTGCTGGCTGAGGGAGAGGTTCTTGGCTGGTGGAGCCTCTGGCTTCGCCGTGGGGCTTTTCTTGGGGGTGGCCCGCGGGCTGGGGGCGTCCTTGGCCATGCTGGGCATGTAGATGACAGTCCTGCCGCGGAAGACCACGGGCAGGTTGGGCACGGGTTTGGTGGGCGCCGGGCTCCTCTCTGCCCTGGCGTTGCCGCGGCCGGCGGGACGGGCGCCCGGCGCGTCCTTCCTCTCGGGGCGTCCCTTGCTGTGCTCCCTTCTCGCCGCCTCCCTGCCGGCCAGGCTGCCGGCCCGGTTCTTCTCCTGCCTGCCCAGGGAGAGCTGGAGGGTAGAGCCCACCGAGAGCCCCGATACGAAGGAGAGGATGGAGTCGGACTCGGAGGAAGGCTCCCGGGAGAGGGAGGCGGCAGCCTGGTGCAGCCAGGTGACGATGGAGTTGGCACCCTCCTGGATGGCTTGCCACTCCACGCTGTCCAGGTCAGAGCCCCGGTCGGAGCCGGCGTCCTCGGCGGGGTGATGTCTCACCTCTGCCTTCTGCTCCCTCCCGATGGCAGCCGGCGGCTTCTGCTTGCGCTCCACCGTCCTCCGGCGAGCCGAGGGCCGCCGGCGCTTGGGCATGGCCGAGCCGATGCACTTCTGCAGCAGGTCATCCTCCGAGTTGAGGCTGGGGGAGCTGGGGGAGCCCCCCTGTGCCTGCCCCACCGCCGTGGCCGACCGGGGCCGGGGGGCTTTGCCGCAGGGCTGGCCCCTCTCCTCGCCGCCGGAGAGGTTGGCGTCGCTCAGGGAGCTCATGGAGGAGCTGAGGGAGTAACATGGCGGCGTCTCCTCGGTGATGAGGTTGTTCTGTGGTTTCGCTGATCGGGGACCAGGCTCGGGGTCGCTCCGGGGGAGGGAACCGCCCCAACGCTCCCTCCTGGGTGCCCGGCCGGGCTGGGGTCTGCCACCGCCGGACACCCCCCTGCCCGCCTCAGGCAGCTCGTCCGAGTCCTGCTCGTAGAAGCAGTAAACGGCTTCCTCGGTCGGGGTGGTGTGGCACAGCGACTGGAAGGCCACCCCGTCCTCCTGGGGAGCCTCCTTCCTCCCGGGGGGGCCGCCGCTCCTCCCCACCTCCAGCTCCAGGCTGGGGCCACTCCTCGGGGGGATCTGGCCCCGCTTTCCCTCCCCGCGGCTCGAGCCCGGTTTCCCTCTGCAGCCCGAGCTCAGCCGGGCAGGCGCCGAGCTGCCGGAGGCGGCTCTCCTGGCCGGGATGGTGCCGGCGTTGCCCACCTCGTGGTGGCCATCGGGTAGGACCCCCCCAGACCGCCCCGTCCTCGGGCGGCGGGGGTGCTCGGCCTCCTCGCCGGCCGGGTAGCGGAGGGTCTCGTCGCTCAGGGAGGCGGCGCTGGAGAAGTTGACGGGGGTCCCGTCGGCCGAGTCGGTGAAGGAGTCATCATCCTTGAGGAGGTCGCGGGCGGTTGTCCGCAGGGGCTTGGGGACGCCGGGGTGCGGGTGGGCTGGCACCAGCATGTAGACGGGGACGTGGACCGGCTTCTTCGTCTGGGGGTGCAGGACCTGGCCGGAGAGGAGGGAGGTCTTCACCTTGCGGAAGCGGGAGGGCATGGCCGAGCTGATGCACTCCTTCAGGATCTCGATGTCGTCGTCGTCGGGGGGCTCGGGGCGCTCGGCCCGTCGCCGGCCCTCCAGGTGCCGCTCCTCCCGCCGCTCCTCCCGCTTCTCGTGAGCCACGAAGTTCAGGTTGTTCTTCTCCGGGAAGGTGGGCATCAGCTTGAGCTCCACGTCCTTCTGGACGTAGTGCTCATGGAGGGGCAGGGCGCTCAGGCTGGAGGCACAGGAGAAGTTCTCGTTGGGTTTCTCCACCGTGAAGTAGACCATGGAGTCCAGGTCCTGGGGCAGCTGGAAGCGCTCCTTGAAGTCGGTGATCTCCATGAACTTCTTGACGTTGTTCTCCCACTGGATGTTGAACTGGCTGGTCTCCTTCTCCGGTTGGCAGCCCACCTCGAAGAGGGGTGTCTTGCTGCGGCTGGGGGGCATGGTCTGCCCGGGGCTGTCGGGCAACTCGCTGGGACTGATGGTGCCGCTGATCATCTCGCTGCACGGGTCGCTCTGGATGGAGCTGGCGATGGAGGGGCTCTCGAAGCTGCCCAGGGAGCTGACGGAGCTGCAGCGGCTCATCACCAGTGGCGTCTCCTGGATGTAGTTCTCCGAGGAGCTCGAGGGCGTGTGGTCCTCCTGGCGCGACGGTGACGTCTCCCGCAGGAAGACCTTGTCGCGCTTCGGGAAGGGGATGGTGATGGGCTGGGAAATCCCCACCAGGGTGGCCAGACCCGGATCCGCCGCCTTCTCCTTCTCCTGACTCCCATCCTCACCTTCCCCGTCCCCTTCCTCCATCTCCAGGATCTCCAGGGAGGAGTCACTGTCCAGGTCATTCTCGCTGTGGCTCTGCCCGTCCAGCACGTTGTCGGCAGAGGAGAGGGAGGAGAGGGAGCTGCACCGGGAGAAGCAGATGGGGGTGTCCTCCACCGAGTACTTCTGCACGGACTCCTGCTCGGCCGCGGCTGGTGGGTGGGCAGGCAGCTTCTCCGGGATCTTGCTGAGGGTCTCGGCTGTCTGCAGCAGCGTGGGGGGCAGCCAGGCTTGTTTTCTGCCCAGAAGCGAGGGGTGGTGGCCGGTGCCGGTGGCCGCGGTGCTCTTGGCCAGGCTTTCCAGCAAGGGGACATGCTGGTAGGATGGGGACAGCTTGATGGTGCGGACCTGGGGGTCGGGAGGGACCTTGCTGCCCGTCTCCTTCTTCCACTCGGGCTCCTTCTCCAGCGCCTTGGGGCTGGGGAAAGTCACCGTCTTCTTGGCCCGTTCGGGGAGGTCTCGTTGCTCCGGCTTGTCCGGCTCAGCCTGATCTCTGCCCTTGAGCAGGGGGGGCTCAACCCGCTCCGGTTTGCCCCCCAGGATGCTCTTGAGGTCCAGCCGGCTCGGCCGCTTCTGGTAGCGCTGCAGCTCGTCCCGGTAGTCGAGGAAGGTGGCCCTGGTGCAGGGCTTCATGTGCTCCTTGGTGCAGTAGCCGTCGCTGGTGCTGCCGCTGTTGAGGCTGTCGTTGGACAGGCTGGTGTAGGTGGTCTTCAGCCGCAGCAGCGTGTGCGCCCGGCTCAGGCTCTCCCTCTTGGGGAAGCCACCGGCATCCGAGAGGCGACAGGGCGAGCAGGACTGGGCACGAGCCTCGTGGACCTCCTCGGGGCCGTACTGCCAGTCCAGGCAGTGGTCCTCCGAGCTGAGGCTGAAGCTGTCGTCCGAGGAGGTGTGCATGGTGGAGATGTCCTCCACCAGCTTGTCGATCTTGGCCACCGTGCTGGAGATCTTGTTGGCCAACTTCTCGGCGGCCAGCGAGACATCATCCTCCGGCAGCGGCGGCTTCTTGGGCTCGGAGGGTTTGCTGCTGCCGTCCTTCTCCGGCTCCGGGCATCTCCTCTGTGCCAGCGCCCGGGGCAGCGCCTGCCCCTGGAGGAAGGAGGAGTTGAGGAACATGGAGAGGACGGAGGCGCTGGCCGTCTCCACGCCGGTGGAGATGTTGGGCACCTCGTCGTCGTCGAAGCAGCCGGAGTCGGAGGCGTAGTCCTTCACCAGGCTCTCCATGTGCCGCGCTGGCTTCTTGGCGCTCTGGCTCTTCAGGCTCTGCTTCTCCATGGTGTCGAAGGTCTCGGCCAAGTGCTTGGCGTCCAGCTCGGCCTCCAGAGCCTTCTGCTTGCGCATGTAGAGGGAGGGCATGCAGGAGCCCGGCGAGACCACGGCCGTGTCCTTGTACTTGGGGGGCCGGTTGGTGAGGAGGTTGCGGAGGGCGGCGGCGCTGCCCATGGCGATCATCTTGTGCTTGGAGTGGATGAGGTTGCGCAGCATGCTGACCGCCCCCAGGTCCCACAGCAGCTCCTGGTCGCGGGGGCTGCGGGCGGAGAGGTTCCAGAGGGTGCCGCAGGCGTTGCTGACGATGGTGAGGCTGTGCGAGCGCAGGTGCTGCAGCAGCGTCTGCAGGCAGTTGTGGTCCCGGAGCACTTGCCTGCAGGACAAGGAGGGGGGACACCCAGCCCTCAGCATGGTCACAGAATGATATGGGGTTGGGAAGGGACCTCTGGAGATCAGCTCCTCCAACCCCCATCCCCTGCCAAAGCAGGTCCCACAGGAACGTGTCCAGGTGGGGTTGGAATGTCTCCAGAGAAGGAGACTCCACCATCTCTCTGGGAAGCTCTTCCAAGGCTCTGCCACCCTCAAAATCAAGAAGTTCCTCTTCGTGTTGAGGTGGAACTTCTTACATTCAAGTTTGTGCCCATTTCCTCTTGTCCTGTCCCTGGGCACCACTGGGAAAAGACCATTCCCATCCTCCTGACACCCCCTTTGAGTATTTACAGGCGTTGAGCAGACCCCCCCTCACTCTGCTCTTCTCCAGACTAAAAAAAAACGGTCCCTCAGCCCCCTCCCCGGCACCGAGCCCACCCCAGGGCCACCTCACCTGTAGTCCTCCCGCGTGGCGACCAGGCTGGAGACGTTCCTGAGGATGCCGCCGCCGCTCTCGATGATGGCCAGCGAGTTGCTCTGGCACTTGTAGGTGAGGGTGCTCACCAGGAAGCCCAGGGCTCCCTCCACCCCGCAGATGGCCGCCTTGTTCTCCGTGCTGTGCGCCGACAGGTTCCACAGCGCGCTCAGGACGCTCTTCAGCGTGGATTCCTGTCCCGGGGACATGCACAGACCCCCCCCTGGTTAACCCCCTCCTCCATCCGGACACCCTGGTGTCCATCCATCCCCCCCCAACCCCGGTGCTCACCTTGCCGGCGTGCAGCGCGCACCGCATCAGCCCCGTCACGCTGCCCACCTCCCGCAGAACCTTCTTGCTGTTGATGTCAGCCCTCCAGGAGAGGTTCCTCAGGATGCTGGAGACCACCTGGGAGGGCAGAGTGGGAGGGGGGTGGGTGTGGGAACCCATCCCCTGAGGACCCCCCCCTCCTAACGCTCCACTGGTACCCACCTGGTGGAGCTCCTCGCTGTCGGAGCCCAGCTGAGCCACCATGGCCTCCATGCAGCCCCGGCGGGAGCACAGCGTCGCCTGCGGGGTGGATGAGGATGGTGAAGGCAACACCATGGTCCTCCCCAACCCCCCCTCTCTCCACCCTGCAGCCCCCACCCCCCCAATTCCTGGGGTCCCCCCGACCTTGTTGACCACGTCGCCGAAGGTGAGGTTGGTGAGGGCCATCCCCGCGTAGCGCCGCAGGGCCAGGTTGAGGGGGTCGTTGGTCATCTTGTGCATCTCATAGTCCACCTGCAGCAGCTCGGCCACCGCCTGCAGCCCACCTGTGGGGCAGGACAGGGGGGGGCTTGAGCAAAGGAGCCCCCGGACCCCCCTTCCCCAGTGCTGCTGCCCCTGCCCTGGGGAGGAGGGTGGTCAGGGATGGAGGGAGCCCCCTCCCCGTGCCCCCCCCTCGCTCACCCAGCTCATTCATGGCCCGACGATACTCCTCGTCGAAGGAGAGCTTCATGATGGCGCAGGTGGCCTGGCAGATCTGGGGCTCGATGGGCACGGGGGCTGCGGGGAGAAGGTGGGGGGGGGTCAGCCATGGGGTCTGGCACCGACAGCCACCCCCATTGCCCCCCACCTCCGGCACACACGGACGCTCTCAGCCCCAGTGCACCACCACACACGTGTGTGCACACACAACAGCACCCCCCACCTTGCCTCCCCACCACCACCAACCCCCCCTCCCCGCCTCGTACCCGCGCTGCCCGCGGGGTCTCTGCCCCCCTCCCTGCTCTGCATCTGCAGCCAGTCCCAGCAGGTCTCCGAGTAGGAGCGGATCTGCTCCAGCACGTGCAGCACCCGCATCTCCTTCTTGGCCTGGCCCTCGTCGGGCTGGGAGAAGACGATGTTGTGGAGGGCGGCGTTGGCGCGCATGCGGGCGTCCTTAGCGCCGGTGGGGCTCTCGGGGGGGCCCGGCTCCCCGTCCGAGTCGTGGAGGATCTGGATGAGCAGGGGCAGGCAGCCCGACTTGCGCATGGCCAAGCAGCTCTCCTGCGAGCTGGACATGGCCAGCAGCGTGCGCGACATGTCCTCCTTGTCCCGCGTGGCCAGCATGGACAGGAGCCAGAAGACCACCTCCACCTGCAGGACCAGGGTGGGGGGGGACACTCAGGGTTACACATGGTTCCCCCCCATCTTTCACTCACCTCCCATCACCACCCAGCCCACCCCAGCTGCTCCTCACCTTGTTGCTGCCCAGGCTGTTGCCCCCCTCCTCGGGGTGGGTCGGGGGGTCCAGGCTGCCGTCCCCCTCCATGCCCGGCACCTTCCCGCAGAGCTGCAAGGAGGGGGCAGACAGGGAGGGGGGGGTTTGTAACGTGCCACCCTCGCCCCCTCCCCAGCCCCCATCCCCGCTTTCCAGGAGCCCACTGGTGCCATTAAATTTGGCAGCATTTCCCAGTTGTCGCAATTGTTGCTTTCGTCAATGCCAGGGTTGTATTTTAAGACAGAATCGGGGGGGGATTGGTGCTGGGGGGGGGGAAGGAACGCGCTGCCACAGCAGCAGGTTCAGGAAAGGAAGAGCGGGGGCGAGGAGAGCGGGGCGGGCAGCGTGGATTGTGCCGGGGCTGAGCCCACGGCGCTGCTCGTGTGGGTTGGAGATGGAGGGGCTGGGGGTGGGATGTGGGGCTGGGGGCAGGTTGTGGGGCTGGGATG
>JAOQGL010000014.1:3784329-3815150 GCA_027564165.1 Gallinago nigripennis | reverse complement strand
AGGGCTCCCCTCCCTCATCAAGAGCCCCCCAGCTTTCATGGAGCCCCTTTAGAGACTGATAAGCGGTTCTAAGGTCCCTTCTCTTCTCCAGGCTGAGCCCCCCCAACTCTCTCAGCCCCCCCACCCAGCAGAGGGGCTCCAGCCCTCCCAGCATCTCCGTGCCCCCCTTGGCCCCTCTTCCACGGGTTACACCGGGGGTCCCGCCTCGAAGAACCCCCGCGGTTTGGGTGTAACCCTCAAACCCGGGCAACAGCCCAGGGAGGGGGGTGCAACACCCCCCGAAACACGGATCACCGCAGCCCTTTAATGCCGCCCGAGGGGAGGGTGACGGCCCCGGTGCCCGGTGCCCGTTCCCGGTCTTACTAGGACATGTCGAGGAGCTGGTCCAGGTCCACCCCCCTGTAGGTGAACTTGCGGAAGGTTCGTTTCTTCTTCTGCTCCACCTCCGCCTGCAGCGGCCGCGCCGGGGAGAGAGGGGGGGTCAGGGCTGCAAGGAACCCCGTTCACCCCCCTAGGACCCGCGTCCACCCCGCTGGCACCCCCGTCCACTCCCCCGGCACCGAGCCCCGCCGGTACCGAGCCCCACCGGCCGCCCCTCCGGGCCCCCTCCGCGCTGAGGCCTAGCGCGGGCCGGGCAGACTATACCCCGGCAGGGCCCTGGGATCGCCCCCCCTCCGCCCCCCAGGGAGAAGCCGGCACCGCCCCCGCCGGCAGCGGCTCCCCCCAGCCCCTCACGGCCGCCCCCGCGGCGGATGGAGCCCGATGGCCTCCCCCGGTACCGCCGCCCGCACCCACCATCTTGGCCGGGTCTCGTCGGAAAGGGCCGCGGCGGGGCCGGAAGGGGCAGATCTCGCGAGAGCGGGGACTGGGGCGGAAGCGGAAGTGAGCCCTGGCAGCGCTTCCGCCCTCACTGTCCTTAAAGGGGCCGCGCCAGCAGCAGGGAGGGCTCATGGTCACCTCCACCACCGTCACCTCGAACACCGCTGTCGCCACACGCCGCCGCACCGGGATGGCCCCGAGTGTCCCTCGCCCGGCCCTGGAGCTGTGGAGGAATGGCTGAGCGAGAAAGGGCACGAGTTGATCGCAGTGCGCAGCCCTGGCTTTGGCTCAGGCGAGGGCCCGAACTGTCCTCCACAGTTACTAAAAGAGTAATTAAGAGCTGCCCAACTCGTTTTGGGGAACTCGGTGCCAAAGAAGAAGGAAACCCTGCTTCGCGGGGACAGCACCCTTGCAGCAGTCAAGCTGTGGGCAAAGGTGCGTGGACAGAGTCTGCATACCCACCAAATGGCTAATACATGTGCCTATTGGATAGATGTATAGACTCTAAAAGCTTGAATAAAAGAACCATCATACTCACATCGAGACTCCATCGTTACTCTGGGCCCGTCTTCCCACTCCGACAAAGAGCCGCTCATCTCCTGGGAAGGCAGCGACCTTCATCCTCCAGGGATGGATCTTCATCTTCACACGATGGACCTTCCATCTTCTGCTGTCCTCCTGCTCCCCTCAGGAGACGGGCACCTTCTCCAGCTGTGAGCGATGGTTCGAAGGGAGGAGAGACCCTGCAGACAAAGCTGGAGAGCAGGACGGGTGACAAGGCCACTCGGATGCCACCCAAGGTGCCTTCTGTGTCCCATCCCAAGGACATCGCTCTCCACCAGGCTCTGACCCCGCAGCTCCTGGGGCAGCAGAGAAGCTCCGTCTCCTCTCTGGGCAGGGATGAGTTTGGAGTGGATGTAAGGGCTGGACCAGCTGGTTCTGGGCAGAAGGTGTCTGTCTCCAAAGCCTTTTCTCCAAGGAGAGCTTGAAAGGCAGCAGAGGAGGGACGAGTCTCTTTCCACTGGTCCTGCATTACACCGTGTCACCGGGGGAGCTGCTCCGGCAGGGAAGCTCCACAGGCTCCGTGCTCCTGGAAGTGACGGAGTGAGGAGCCTGAGGATTCCCAGGGAGCAGAACCAGCACCATCCACAGAACCTGCAGGAGAACCCCCAGAACTCACCACAGTTCCTCCTCGAGGAACCCAGCGACCTCCCACACCAAGGACACGTCCCCAGCATCACCTCATGCTGAGCAAGGCCACCTCCACCCCAGTCAAGGGTCTTCTGAACTGGGAGCAGCACACTACCCGCTCCTGCACAGTTAAGGCCTATTAACAGTGATTAAGGAGAGCAGGACTAACGAGCACAGCTGGGCACCCACAGCACACACACACCCCCCAGAGAAGGGTCCTTGGAGCAGGTGAGGTTTTGAGCCAGCAGCTTAACTCTACCTGAGACCAACACCGAAGAGCCCAGTCAAATAGTTACAGACACCAAGCTACACCATGAGACCTTCATAAATCTGTGTTTTACCCATTTTATGCTGCTCTGAGAGGTTACAGAGAAGAAAAAAAGAAAAAAAAAAAGGAGGTAGATGGTAAGGAGACCAATCCCAGGCAGTGAGAGTGTGGTCACTGCCTCAGGACAGGCTCAGGAAGGTGACCCTGGAGGAAGCACCACATCTTGTCACCAGCCAGGTCACCTCTGGGTGTCAGAAGGGGGAGAAAGACAAGGGGCACCCTCCTGGAGGGACACCCCACCATGATGGGGTCATGGAACCTCCACGTGCTCCCCGCAGCGTGAAGAACACACTTCTCATGGGGACTTGGATCCCCGAAGCAAGAGGAGGAGGAGCTGCATCCAACCCACCCATTGCTGCCCCCGTAACACGGGGGACTCGGCGCAAGAAACCCCCCCTTCAACCACCTCGAATCCCAGAGCAGCAGTGACAAAGCACAATGTGGTGGGGTGTCCCCCCCCCATCCCCAGAGCCCCCCACAGCCCCAGGGGCTGATGTGGTCCCAGTGCTGGTGGCCCGAGGCCGCCTGAGGCTCAGCACACTCCCAGCCACTGCTATGAAGATTATTTTTTTTTTTCCCCCAAGGCTGCCATCTGATTTTTCATGAAAACACAAATTCACCAGGAACTTTGTTTTTTTCCAAAATAAAATAAAAAAAAAAATAAAAAAAAATGGAGACAGGCTTGTGTTTCTAATCCAAATGTACTTTTCTTTATTCAAACCAGGGGTAATCACTGGTTAGTGCAAAATGCACCTAAACCTTTTTGCCTGAGGGAAATCTACATCTCAACAAGGCCTCCGTTAACCCCTAACGAAATCCACAGAGGATCGGAAAAAAGCGTTTGAAGCGACAGATCTAAAGGCTGCGCTTCCCTAAGTGACTCCGTGCGTCCGACGAGTCTGCCCCCTGCCCCCCGGCCCCGCGCCCGCGGGTCACAACAGCAGAATGCACTCAGTAGATTTCTTCTCAACTCCCAGAGTTTCTGAACCACCCGCCCCCCACCAGCTCGTGTCGGGAGTGAGGGGGTTTTGCAGCTCGCCCTCACTTCCGACAGCGCTAACGGAAACCCTGCTTTAAATTAAAAAATAAGCCAGCATACATAGTAGAAAATTTCTCTTAAAAATTCACAATCTGTAAATGTATATATTTTTTTTTCTTTTAAACATAAAAGTTTACAATATACGGTAAAACAAAGGCTCAGGAAAAATAATTTCAAAAAAAAAAAAAACCTGAAGTTTTGAATTAAAGCTGAAGACATTTTTAAAACCCTGTAAGTTTGAACCAGTGACATTTTCTTTATTTGTGCTGATGGGTTAGAGAAAGGAAAATATTTAAAAACTGCAGTCCAAACACCCACAGCTTTGCCTTCAGAAGCCATCTTCCCCCACCCACCCCACCCCCAAAAAAAAAAACAACCCCAAAACAAAAACCAAAAAAAAAAAAACCAACCCCCAAAAAACGTTGTTAGGTTTTTCTTCCATCAAGTATGTGATTGTCACAAGTTCAGAAGTCTGGGATTGCTGGGTTGGGCTGGTTCCAGACATCCCTGCATGGACAGAATTCCCTGATGGCCAGCCCCCGCTAGCGCCTGTAGGGGTGAAATCCTTGCACGTTGTGGTTCTGTCCTCGTCCAAACCCGCTTCCTCCGGCGGGGGGGCCACTGGAGGGCTGCACCGAGGGGCCTCCGTAGGGAGGGGGCTGCTGGCTGGGATCAGAGAAACCTTGTCCAAACCCACTCAAGTCTTGTCCATACCCTGGGGAGAAGGGGAGAAGGGCAGAGTCAGCCTCCGGAGCCGCCCGCGGAGCCACAAACCCCAATCCTGCCCCCGTCCCTCCCCCTGCACGGCCCAGGAACAAACTCCTCGCTCTGACACCTTCCGATAAGCAGCTGCTTTCCCTTCCTGCCATTATTTACCTCCTCCTACAGAAGGAATGGGCAAAAAGCAGGAAGAACAGGCAGGCAGAAAGGGTGGTTTTCGCTTTTGGGGTAACCCTACCCAGGCTGGAGCTAAACCACCCCGTTACGGCTGTTCAGACGCTTCAAGTGGCCTGGAGGTTTGCTGTCAGCTCATTCCAAATTTAATTTTTGTTTGGGACAGGCTGTTTATTGGCAAGAAACTAGGACTGTCAGGTTCAGCGGAGACGCAGATGTCGCAAGGAAGTTTTCCCCTGAACCCTCCCAGCTCTTAAACCCCTGGCACCGCCAGCACAGCGGCTCTGGCTCTGCAGCGTCAGCTCCACCATCCGCCCTCGACAGCCAACAACTTCCCTCGCTGAGAAGACAATCTTAAAACTCCCTTTCAAAAAACAAAACAAAAAAAAAACCAAAAGCCCACACCCAGAGTGCTGCTGCCTGAAAATATATTTTAATTAACTCATCAGCCTCTCTCTCAAAGAGTAATCAATTAAAAAAGTAAACTGAAACGTGAGGGGGCAAAGTTGGCAAAGACTGTGCACCCATTCATTATAAACTTTATAATGGAACCCTGCTCCAAAGTTGCCCTAGAAAGAACTAATATCCTTTTCCCAGAAGCTCAGAGCCTGGGCAGGCTGAAGTGGATTTATTTCAAATTCAAAAAACAAAGCCCTGTTTCAAACCTGCCGCCCCACGGCTGACCCGGGCAGCTCCAGCGCCCTGCCTCGACTGAACTGCACGGAGTTGAGACTGATCTCCTTCTTCCTAACCCGAGGAATTTCATGGCTCCTCCTGCGTCCCACTGCCCCGCGCCGGGAGCCGTGCCAAAGGCCAGGTTCCCGGTGGGTTCAGAGCGAGGAGAATTTGGGAATAGGGAGGAAGGGCGAAGACGAAAGACCTGCTGGAATTCTGGCTGCCAACACAAAAGGCGGCTAAATGTAAATTCAGGACACTGAGAAATTTAATAAAAATTCCTGTAATTAAATACGACTCTTAATCATACCAGTGGCATCAGTGCAAGCCTCTGCTATGAAAGATGGCATTAAGAATCCTAATTACTAAGTACGTTTCTGCAATTCTGCTTCTCTCTGTGCAGGCTTAAAGCAGGTTTAACTCTCTTAATCCAAAACAAAGTCTCTTAGCATGTCTTCAGTATTTCAATTTCAAGCTCTGCCTGTCTCTCAGGACTTGCTACCACTAATGAGCCTTAAAACACATCTATCACGGGCTTCTATTAGCTCAAAATGCTAATCCAGTCTTTTTTTTTTTCAGACGGCGATAAGCAGGCAACCAAAAATACAATTTAATTGTTTGCCAAAGGGTGAGGCTCAGAGTTGGGGGGGGCAAAAAAAAAAATAATCATCATGTTCTTCTCACTGTACACTGCAAGGTTACAGCTTTGAGTGGCGGAAACCACAGCTCTCAATTTGTTTATCACAAAGGAAACCTACAGCATAAACCTGAACAGCCAGATATTGTCTTTCCCCCGCTCTCTCAGCTCCTGTCCCAGCACCGCTGCTCTCCCAGCGCCGCCCCAGCCACGGGGCGCTGACTGCCCCACTCCAGAACCTGAGCTCAGTTTTGGGGGGGTCACAGGGGATACAGCCTCGCCAGCGAAGGGCAGCGTCAGTCACACGTCAGGCGGGAGGTTTCACTTCAGCCAGGCACCACCACACAGAACTCTATTGTCCTTACTCGTAAAAGTAAACATTTGAGCCGCGTTTTTCAACCCCCCCCACCCCGCCCCCTCTTAAAAAGAGGCCCTGCAAGAAACACAAGTTAATTTCCCCACGGCAGATACATCAAGAGCATTGGTTGTAAAGAGGCACCACCTACCTACGGCTTCTCACTGCTCAGCCTGACCATAAGAGTGTAAACAAAGTATTGGCGCGTAGCCTGAAGGGTCTTGAGAATAGGAACCCAGCCCTAGTAAGAAATGAGGAGACCAGGGCGACGAACCCCCAGAGAGCCCTGTGCAGAGATAATTTTTCAGGGTGAGGGAGACGCACCCTTGTTAGTGTTTAATTCACTAGTGCTTACATTCAGCCTGGCTGTAAACACGGCAGCATTTAAGATGCTGTCAAGCCAGGACAAATCTTAAAAACCCCACAACGATAAGATAACTCGGGGCCTCTTTCAAGCCCATAAGCTTTATGCATTTATGTAAATACATGCAGATCAGCTAGACTGCCTATCGCACAGCAACGCTGCTAACTCGTTTGCGATCACATCAAGTGCTGAAGCTCTTTTAAAAAAAAAAAAGTTTGAAAGGTTTTACAGGTGGCTTTCTGAACAGGCGATGACTCTGTGGTCCTGCAGGATTGAACACCTCTGTCCCTGTCAGTGCTTCTCACAGCTTTCAGGCTAGAAAAGCACTCGAGGTGAGAGACTAACTGCGGTTATGGTCTGAAAAAACTACCCTTCTCAGCCTTCTTCCTCTTCCTCCCTCCCTCCCCAGCACTCTTAACAAACTAACTAAGAACACCTAAAATAATTCACTGCTAAAGAGGCTTCCTAACACACACCAGGGGTACTACAGACACCAAATACTGGAATGCCCCCTCCCCTGTTTTGCACTATGTTGGAAAAGAGATTCTTCCTAAAACTTCCAACACATCTCAGGTACTGGCTTCCCACTGAACAAAAGGGATTGTGCACAGATTTATCCTTATTTAGCAGGGCCCACCCCCCTTCAAAAAGAGTCTGCAAAGAGACAAGCTCTGGCAAGACAAGGAAAACTTCCTCTTGAGTCACAAGGGCAAAGCTCTCTGTGAAAGCAACTGTGTTTATAACAAACAAATTGAAAAACATCTCAAATTCATCAGCGTGAGAACATATGTTTGCTTTATAAACACATCTGAAAGGCTCCTCTTCCTTCAGAGTCTGTTTTACATTTTTGGAACTTGGAATAGCATCTATTTAAGTAACTTGACAAAGCGTTGACTTCAGAAGAGCTTCTGCAGGCACCACCACACGCGGAGAACGTGTTCCAGTGGGGAACAGCCTAAATCCATGGGCCTACTGCATGCAGAAAGGTCACTTCAGAAGTGAAAAAATGACCAGTAACAATCCCTTAAAAAAAAAAAAAGGAAAAACCCAGCAGTGTGCCACAAACAGCTCTTTGGACATCACTGCTCAAAAACAGGGCCAAGAGAAAGAGCAAGATGAGAAACTCCTTCTTGGCTTCCACGGGGAGGAACAGGAATTTTACTCAGCACTATCACTTGTAGAGCAATTTATTAATCTTTTTGGAAGTACTGTCTTGGCTTAAAACTTGTCACTGTCTTCTATCAGGTATCTGCAACAGCGATCTGCACGGCACAATTAAGCATTACAGACTTCAGACAGACAGGAAAAGAGCAGGAGGAGGGAGGGAAGGGCACACAGCTCGGGTTCTTACACCCGCACTGCTCGCCCCTCAACGCTGTTCTTACCCTTCACGTCTGATCCCAGTCAGTCACACAAAAAAGCTGACTCTGAGCTCCATCATGAGCTCTTGGAGGGGGAAAAAAAAAAAAAGGATTTTTAAATACAGATTCAGGGAGAGTGCAAATCAGTAGTTTATCCCAGTGCACCAAGTCTCTGCAGACTATTTCCCAGCATCTGGGCAATGTTTTAGAGCTGATTAAGAAAATCCCCTCTGGATAGAACACTGCATGACTTAAGGATCGCTTGAGAGCTGGTGGCTGGTGTTCCCATCCTGGAGGGAAGGGCCTTCAGCACCAGCAAATCTTTCCAAACACTGACTTTCTACCCAAACATAAGGGAAAAGCAGGAAGGGAAGAAAGCTCAAGCGGAGTTAATTTGACATGCGGTTACTTACCAAACTGACTATAAGGGAATTCTGGCTGAGCAGTTGGGGGTTTGCTCATGTCCTGAGTTGCCTGAGATGGTGGTGGTGGTGGAGGAAAAGCTAGTGGTGCTGCCCCTGGAGTGGCGGGCGGAGGGGGTACTCCAGGTGGGGCAAACTGGTCAGGCGGAGGAGGTGGAGCACCATAACCAAAACCTAGAACAGGAGGAAAGTACAATACACGTGAAAAGACATGGGTAAACCCCACCCTGGCTTCTTGCTGGGCCTTAAGGTATGATAAGCTTCTTTAAAAATACTTGTAAGTCTCTTAAAACCAAAGTGTTTCTTACCAACAGCTGGCCATGCAGCAATTCTGGCAACCACTCCTACCTCCTGGCAACCACTGTGGCTAAAAGACCCCAACAACAAACCATCTATCACGAGAAACCTTCCCCCAGAGGAAAACTCCAGCCACACCAGCCCAGAGGAAGCGACGAAGCAGAACTGGGCACCCAACTCTGCACTCACATGTGCATGTGAGAGACACAAAGACAAAGCCATACAACTCAAGATCTTAAGAGGAAAAAAAAGGTACCCCAAACAAACAGCACCCTCATGGCGGAACAAGCAGCTCAAGACAACTGGGTGCTATTTTCCACCTTCTGTTTTAAACCAGGTTTGTGACCAGACTTTTCAAACGGTGGCCTGAGGGGGTAGGTGCCGAAATCCTATTGTATTTCCAATGCCAGTCGTGACCTTAATTCCTTAAGCTTCTCCGAAAATCCCAGCCTGTGTCTAGCGCTGGTCACCACACAGTAATCTCTAACTTTCCTCTTGGATGTTGTCACAAGGGTACACAATAAATCTGAATTCTTTTAGCAACACAGATTTAGAATAGAGAACAAATGATTACCGTAGCCAAGAAAAAAGTAACCCAACTTACAGACAAAAATACAGTTAATTACAGCTCAGAATATACAACCTAGGATAAACATCTACGGATAGCTGAAATGTAGAGAGAAGAAAAAAAAAATTCTAAGTGCAGAGGAAAACGAGCAGAAGCTGAAAACTGAATCTGGAGACAGACTATACTGGAAATCCCATAGGTCACTTACTAAATGGTGGAGGGGTGCCATAGCCCTGCGGAAATCCTTGCGGAGGCGGAAATCCTCCGGGAGGTGTAGAGACTATGTATGAGGTAAATGGTGGTGGTGGTGGAGGAGCTCCTCTTCCTGGAGGAGGTGGTCCATATCCACCTAGAAAAATAAAGAGAAACCAAGGACTAAAGCGGCTTAATAATGAGAAGTTGCTGCTTAAGTCAGCATCCTCTAGGTGGGGTAAAGCTGATGTATTTCAGACGCAGTCTCAGCCTTCTATGAATTCTGACTTGGGGAAATATTCGTCCTCTAAGCATCCCCACTGCAAATAATTGCAGTTTAGAGCGTAATTCCTTGATAACAAATTAGCATGGTTGGCAACAGCAGGATGTATGTCAGCTCCCATTACTGAGTTGTTAAGAACACACTATCTTCTCCTGCGTTCTTTCAGGACAAATTCAATCAAGCTTTTAAATGTAGGTTAAATACTACAGAAATCCACAAATTGCTGTGAATTCTTAAAGAAACGGCACCCTCGCTCAGTAGAATTTCTCATTTAAAATTAGTCCCATGTAACATACTTACCAATCGCCTGTCCTGCTGGCACCCACATCCCTAAAACAGAACAAAAAGAAGTGACTTACACAGGCACTGAAGCCACATTCCCTGGAATGGGAATGATTTAAAAGAAAGCTGATCTTGCTCTGGGCTCTGGAATAGACCCAGTACCCTCCCAGTGTCCCCTACAGATCTATTTTTATGGTCCAAGAAATAGTCTTGGACTATTTCTGAATATGCAATTCTGAAAAGCCTCTGAATCATTCAGCAAATAATGTGCAGGAGACAACAGCAGTCCCCAAACTCAGATCGTGTGGAGAGCTCTAGAACTGCGAGCACACCAAGTGCAAGAAATCATACTAGTGTGAAGAACAAAAACACTGGGAATCACAGCAGAGTACGCAGCCAAAGCGTTTTTAATTTACTACCAGGCTTATCGTAGTCATTTTTGAAGTTTTTGAACCATAAAAACATAATCTTCTGCATTCGTCACAGCATTAAGATTGAAAGATAAATGCATTTATGTCTTACGTTAATCTTTCCAGTAGATCAGATATCATTTTCTCTACAACTAACCACATTGAAAATAATCTAGTTTCTCAATTTGCGCAGTTGCAGATTAGCACATCTGTGCAGAATGTCAAAGCCTCAGCTGCAGCTTTCAAGTTAATAAGCACCATGGGGAAACAAGCCATCCCTCCACCGAGGAATCATCCACTGCAGCATGAGATGAAGCCGTGACACTCCCTTAAGCCCCCCAGGTGAAGATTCCTCATCTATCAGAGCAAGCAAGTTCTGTTCTGTCAAACGCAACTCAATTATACCATCCTATTTCTCCATAAGTTATCAAACCCGTCTTTGGATGAACTCAGCGTATTTATCCTGTCTTCAAAATCTTGTGGGGGTTTAGAGCCATCAAACCCAAAACACACGGCTGCTCCTTTCAGCCCTGAAGGGTTCAAGCTAAATCAAGAAAATTATATGCATTAAGTGCTCCCCTGCACCACTGCTACCCCCATAGCTGCTTGTTATTTTTCCAGGCTACATTAAGCAATAAAATCCAAAGACAAGACCATCTGTTTTTCTCTCAGCCCTTTCAAATTTTACTCAGAGCTTCCTTTGAAACTGCCTCATCCTTGAAAAGCCATATTTCAATACAATTTTTCATCAGGGTCTCAGGCAGGCCATAATCTCACAGCTGGAGTCACAACTGGAGCCGTTGAGCTGTCTCAACGCCTCCTCTGTGTTACCCAAAACCACACAACTGTGTCTGGGGAGAGGCAGAACCAAAGAGGTGAAGCACAGCCTGGGACACACACTAAGACCCAGCAAAACTCGCTGATTCCTGCCCTATGAAACAAAGGTTTTCAGGAAAAGAAGTGGAAGGAACAATCACGTCAGCCTTGGGATGAACTGACGTGTGGGATTTTTGTTCCGCTACCAGCGATCCAGCAGAGCAATAGCATCGATAGACCCAGCAGTGCTGTTATTTGCCAGAAGAACCAAATTCCCAGTAAGCTGCAGAGGCGAGACTCCTGGACCAGTGACTCTGACACCAAAGCAGTACCTTGAGGGCCGTATCCCTGCTGCCAGGTCGGAGGAGGCTGACCTGCCCAGCCGTTGGCAGCGCTTGGCATGATCCTGCTTCCCCACTGACTGGCACCGGGCGGCCCTGGAGTTTGGCTTTTGCTGTCCCGAGGTTCCGCGCGCTTCACCTCCACCTAAACAAACAGAGGTGCCTTTTAGGAGAGATGCTGCAGGGCAATGCACCCCCCTTCCCTTCACACACACCCTTAATTACGCTTAAGACTACACTTAGCATCTTACGACTTAAGTCTAAGTACTTAAATTATTAAACTTAAGGCCAGTAATTTAAAATGTTTCTCAGGTACAATATATATGATGGTAAGACATTACAAGTCCTACTGTTGAGGTATTTCAAGTAAAACACATCCTACAAATCACTTAGGTTCCATCAGAGTACAGTATTCATTGGCTTTAATCTTAAAACAGCAGTACCCTCTTACAACGGCTCTTCACTTAAAAAAAAGCATAATCCTTTAAAGTATTTATGTACTAATTTCACATTTAAGGCAGGAGTTACAAAGATTATGGTTTTCGGTTTAAAAAAAAGGACTTTGAGTAAAGAGTACGCTCTGAAAAAGGGTACTAATGCTTTAACCATTCAAACATGTTTGGGGTTCGTTTGGAAGTTACGGTTTAACCCACCCCATCTAACTACAATTTCAGCTCTGCTCATACCTGAGAAACACACAGTTGGTCGGTTGGTTTTTTTGTTTGTTTGTTTTTAAACTTAAGATTTTATTTAAATGTCTAATGGAAGATAAAGACTTACCTTCCCCAGGCTAACGCTTAAAGAATCTCAATTAACTCAAACAATGTCAGAGGGAATGGATGTGATAAGAGAATCTTACATTACATCTAACAAAAAAGTAAACAAACATGCAAGTAATAAAAATGGACAGTTGAGTCAATAAGAAGCAAATCTTCATACTGTGTTAAGTCAGTGACAAAAGCCCTCCTGTTTTTAAAATTAGTAAGCCACAGTGCTTAACTTATTTTATTCAAAGCTAAAATGTCCTAGTGTTCCAAGTCATCGAATAAGTGCATTTGACCTACTTAAAATAAGCTGCACATTCAATATAAACCTCTCTCTCTCAAAAAAAAATCCAGTTTCTGATTTAATGAAACACTCTCAGCACTCATGCATGCTGAATTAAAGCCTTTTTTTATTTTATGATTAATTTTAATGGGTGCCAGAGTACAAAGAAAATAAATCTCAATCATCAATGGGCCTGAGTAGTATGGAAAATAAAGTATTCAGAATTCTTCCTGCCATGTCTTAAAAACCATTCATGTCAGAGAACAAACAGGAAACAGGCACAAGGCAAGGACAAAGCCCCCCGCCCCCAGCCCGCGCAGATGCCCCAAGGACATTCGACATGACAGTAACCAAATCTCTGTCAGCTGAAGGCCCTTCCAGAGAGGAACCAAGGGAATTTTTCAAAGGACTCAAATTAATGAGTCTTAACACATTTGCCTGGAGGGAATTCAGTTATTGCTTACAAAAGCAGAGTCCTTCTTGCAATTTTAATTTTTTTTCCCTTTCAACAACATATGGATTCATTTCAGCAATACCTTTTTAATTACCAAAAAGAAAGAGATACCATTTTTAAAGCAGGCATTATTAGCCAATGGAGAGAGCGGAGTAGCTGGAGTTCATTAATCTGTGTGGAAGAATCCCATTAATTTTTCAGTGCACATGTGGAAGCGGTGAACTGCCAAACTGAGGACTGAAAAATCCCTGTGCAATATTCCCAGCACCAGGGTTAAAATCCAACACCTGCTTAAAGCCCAGTTTATACCACGAAATGAGGCATCTCCGCTCCCCAGAGCTGAAAAAACACTGTGTTATTCTGGGGGGTTTTATGTCACTGAAAGGGAAAAAAAAAAAAGAAAAAAAGGCAAAAATAAATTATTCCATTGTTTGGGAAAGAAGGGAGAACTCTGAATTTGCACCGATGTTCTTCTGGAAAGCAGCAGGGTCAGAGGTGCCATTTCAGAGGCTCACACGGGGTTCTCCATCCTTTCCCAGAGCTGGGACAGACGTACTCTGCTTTGTTCCCCTTCCTACCCAACTGCTGCTTTGGGATAGAACCTCTCCTTTCAGTGGTTTGTCTAAGTTTAAGGCCATTCCAAGGCAGGAGCAGAGGATGCCCAGAGGATAGAGACAATTCACACACGTACCGGGGTACATTTACTGCCGGTGCATCTGCTTGCCCCCGGGAGAGCTCGCGGGAGGAACATACTGGGTAAGCAAGAACCTGCGCTGACGTTCTCAATTACACAGGCACGTTTCTTCCTTTGCTCCATTTCCATTGTTAGGAAATCAGCCCACCCCCCAGCCCCAAAACCAATTCATGCGAATAAAAAGCATCATATTCTGCATAACTGACCAGAACTGCTCTGATATGCAAGTACAAGTCCCCTGCTAGCTAAAGAAACGCTCATGAAATATCATAAAAGACAATGCACAATTATACAATGCAGTAATTTAAGGCAAAGTGACTGTTCTTGTGTTCCCTCGAAACCTGCTCGCTCTAACCTTAGCAGTTTTAACGCTACTTTAAAAATTGTGGATGTACTGTAAAGCTGCAAGGACTTTATATTTACCAGAATTTCCTGTGGTTAATTTTTCTTTAAGAAGTTATTATTTTCTGGGTATACAATGAGGGTGCCCTGCAACAATTTACTTTGCTTTTAGCTTTTTTTCTTTTTCCACAGGTACCAGCACGTTCCCTGACGAGTAACATCAAAGCAAACCTACCAAATTCCTCCCTACCGAACACCCGTTTGCTGACAACACAGTATGAAGATGAAACAACCAGAGGTCACTTAACTGCATTGTGGTTAAATACTATATAGAGTACGTGGGTTTGTATCAAAGTTTCACAGTAAGTGACCCAATTTTTTAAAAAACCAATCCTTCACGATGTTTTTATATTTCCTTTTTCTTTTTAAATTTAAGATTATATAAAGCAGATTGCCTCACACCACCTCAAAATTTGAGTATCAAATCCACATCTGAAGGAGTGGTATCTTAAACCAAGCCTTGAACAACTCAGATTTCATTGGGATTCTGATTTTCAAACAGCTGGAAACAACTAATTCATATCTTTTGCCTCCACCACCAAGGTGGCCATCAGCAACCCCGTGTCCCCTAAGGGGTTACCCAGCCCCAGCAGCCCCCCAGGTCTGTCGGAACAAGGCCTTCCCCACACCAGAGCACCCCCCAACCCCATTTCTCAGGATTTCCAGCCCCATCTCTCCTCCACAGGCCAAGCCCCCCATGACCCGTCCCTTGCCTGTTCAAGCAAACTCCAAAGACTTTCCCCACCTTCGTGGCTAAAGCCTGGAATTTGGACAGACGTGCTCTCCCACCTGACTGCATCAATAACCTTTATTCACCAGTGAAATCGCCAGTTGCCCAAGACTTGGTTCTTTCTTAAGGTAAAATAAAACTACAACTACACACTTTTTTGCCCATGATGTCGTGAAAATGCATGTTGACAGCCTGGTCCACTGATTGTTCGTCCTCGAAAGTAATAAATCCAAAACCTAGCCAACGACGAAGAGTGAATCAAGGTAGCAGGGTGTTGTGACACAAAACAGGATGATGAACAGTATTAGGGGCGGACCAAGGGTTCAAGCAGGGGTTTCAGATAACCGAGACTTGTGTTAAATTTTCCAAAAAAAGTCAATCTGAGAAAATTGCAACAGATACTTCCTGTAACCAGGCAAATTAATGCCTCATCTTGGTTTCATACATGCAACTTACGAACTGAGCTTGTTAACCATCTTTTAATTTGATTTTCTTCCTAACCCACCTACCAGGAAATGGAAAAAAAAAAGTGCTAATATAGTCATAAATATAACTGTGCCACAGGATTAAAAACAAAATACTTGTGGGACAGCAGATTAAAGCTGCTCCTATCTGTGATTCAGACCAGGTTCCCCAAGCTATTATGTCCCTGTTCCCCAAAGCTGCAAAGCAACTTCCTCCCATCCCTTATCCCATTTTCCAATTAGGGAGTATTTTCCGTGGAAAATAAGAAAGTTGTCTTTGAAATGTAGCTGTTAAAGCATGAAAAATTTTACCACTCCATGGATGAATGAGAAGCTTCAGAAACTGACAACCTAGATCAGAGGTTCTCAAGTTTTCCACACCTTAGAAAAAGCCTGTAATAAGACATTATTCTTTCCAATTCTTTCCAAACACAGCAACCCCTAGCAACTAAGGAAGTGCTGCTTATACCGAGTGGGATACTCGCCATCATATCCCTTCATTTGTTTTATTTCTTATATTTCCTGCCACTTTTCTCTTGAAAAATCTAGGCAATAATTTTCAGCCCCTCTTTTTGCCCTAGACCCCCAGGAGTGGCTTGTTCCCTTCCATCTGGCCAAAGCCCAGCAGCTTTGAAAAGGGAGCCAGGGGAGTGTCTGATGCCTGTAGAAAACACCAGAAAAAAAAAAAAAATAAAAAAAAAAAAAAAAAGGCAGAGCCCCAAGGACTAAGTCGCTTTTTGAGGTGGCACTTTGAGAACCACTGCACTTAGGTTGTAGCTGCTGCTACTGCCGAGAGAGTGGCAAAATAAGTGGTTAATTCCACAGAAGGCGGAGGCTGGTTCATGCCATCAACCGCTGCTCGCGGTGTGACCACCGGCCGGGGGCAGGGGAACACATGCAGTACAGAATCGGTGCCATTCTTCAGATTAGCTAAGGGGAGAGCAATCAAAATTAGAAAGAAAAAACGAGGTGCGGCATCAAAAGCATATGGAACATGGATGCATTTCTGCTTTTCTGAAACCCAAGATTTCCCCCTTGGTTTGCATTTTGCTTTGCAGCTAGTGCTGACAGCAGCCATATATTGCTCTAAAGCGTTAAACAGAAATACAGTATCTATAACAGTTAGTGTCTCTCTGAGCTTATCCAACTGGGTTGGGTAAGCCCAAAGAGGCCTATTGTAGAGAAAGTTTATATATATATATATATAAAAATACACAAAGATACAGGCCAAAATAGATTCCAGCAGGTCAAATTCTGCTGTCAGCAACAAGAGCAAAAGACATCACTAAAATAAACTTAAAATAAAAAGGAAAAAAATTAGCATTTCCCACACACAAGAGACTGGCAGTATAAACGAAGTTTTGTTGACCTGTGATGAAAGCAGCCTCAAAGCTGAGAGCAGCATTTCATCACAATATATTTGTCTGAGGTTAACTAGAAACCTAAGTATTAGAGCCAAAAGAAAAGTATTTGTATTTAAGTCACACATTTGGTATTGCTGCCTTTATCTAAAAAAGGCACAGGAAAGAAAAGTGATGGATACCATCTACGTGTGAAGGCTGCTCATTTAACTCTATTCCAAGAAGACTTAAGGAGGGGAATATATTGCGGGATGGGGATGGGGCTTGGGGGAGGAGGAGGAAGGAGAATAAGAGGTCATTGAGGAAGCCAGTGAAAAAAAAAAAAAAAAAGAAAGGGTTTAAAAGGGGCCAAACACCACAAGATAAGGAATAGTGAAGAAATCAGAGTACAACACACAGCAAAATTCCAACAATGTGAAATTTTAAATACAATTAAAGTGATCAGCTTTATTTTTCTGAAGGACAGGACTTTACTGAAGACCAGAAAAAGGAACTGCCTTCAGCAGGAATGGGAGTGGAGCGCCGACGGGAGCGATGACGCTGGTGTGCAGCCAAGGGCAGGGAGAGAACAAACGCAGCGAGAACCTGTAAATTACTTCCCAGTTGTTGGCTCAGCCAAGAATAGAAAACACGAGAAGCAGAGGCTGCAACAAAGGCACCGTTTCTTTTGAGATGCGAGAGGCTGCCTGCGCTCAGCCCGGGACTGAAAGGAGCTCCGATGAAAGCGCTGCTCGCAGGAGATGCAGGAGGAAGGAGAGCACAAGTGAATAGAGAAGAGACAGAGCCTCAAGGGCATTGCTGCAGCTCTGACACCAGCCCAGACTGCTTCCCAGCTTCCTCCTGAGGAATGGGAGCCGGAGGAATCCTGCTACCGGGATTAGTAATGGGGATAATTTTTCCTCCCTCCTAGCAGCAAACCCATAAAATGACACGCAGCAAGGGATCTGTTCAGAATACAAGGATGGCAGAGTTAATGGAAGAAGGTGAAATTCAGGATGGCACAAGCAGAAGATGTCAGGGAATTGGCCTTTTAAAATTTTATAAATATATAGTTATCTAGGTACCACGTTAAAAGGACAAGTGTGCAGCACTCTGCAACAGAACAGAGATCAGAAGGAGAAGGCAAGAGAAAACATGTTCTGGGATGCGTGGCCAGGAGTGCCCAATACAAACCACAAGGAATTTTTCCTCACACACCCCCAGGGACTAACAGGACCATTTTTGGAGATGACACTTAGTTACCACCCTACATAAAAGAATGTAACCCAGCAAAAACGAAAGCCAGAGCAGAAGAATTTAAGAAGTTGAAGAAGTCAGGTGAACGAAGGGAGAGGACTCTGCAGCACAAGCTGGATGGAGATGGAGGTTTTCAAACTTCTGCTCTAAGCTCCCACCTGGGAAGTGCACCAAAGCCCTCTATTTATTTTTTTTTTAGTACAGCTTTAAGCAGAGAAGCTATTAATTGAGATGAGGATTAATCCGGATCAGGCATGATGCTTTAGTACCTTTTGCTCAGAGGCTGCGTTAAATATTGCAAAGATGTAGATGATACAACAATTACTGAAATATCTCAGAACTGCAGTGATAAATTATATTCAGATGCCCGAATCTCTGTCTCCACTGTCTCCTGTTTAAAATCAGATGCTCTAGAGCATTTGAATAGATGAGTTTATGTTCTGCTTAAATAAAAGGTATCTGTTGAAAGAAGATTAAGATAGCTAAAGCAAGAAAACAAAAAAAACAAATATATTGAAACTTCGTTTACACTCCAATAAAAGACAAAGCCCGTCCCTCCTCTGACTGTGGAACTGGCCTGTACCTCTGTGATAAATTATCACCTAGAGAGAAGAAATCTAAAGAGATATCGTTAATCACAGTCAAACAATTCACAGAGAGAAAAGAAAAGAAAAAAAAAAGAACTTACTTAACATTACCATACTTTACTATGAAACACTTAAATATGTCACTAAGGATGTATGTCTAAATTAAAAATAAAACTAAGACTTAACAGCTTAATAAATATGAAGTGAAGAATATATTTCTTAATAATGAGTCAGAAGAGAAATGAAAGTTCAGATGGCAAACTATTCTCTAGCATGTAGAACATGCTACAGGGTGGTCAGTGCAACTAAGCTTCACATATTTGAATTATTGCCTCTTAATTGTCAAACAGATGAGTGATGTGATGGGAAGTGGATGACATGAAACTTGCTTCATATTTTGACCAAAGGTTACCACCTTGATTCAATAGTCTGGTGAAACTTCCAGGTTTTGGGGTTTGGTTTTGTGATTTGTTGGGTTTTTTTGTTTTTTAAGGAGTCTATCATATGGAGATTACACACCCCAATCGAAAAATACATATAATTCAGAATTATTTTGTGTAGTTTAAGAAGTGTTTTTCTTTAAGTGAAGCCATTTAACCAAAACAAAAAGCACACAATGGATGGATTCTGCTCTAATCTCGTGTTCAGAAATACTCTGAACCAGAGTAGCCCCCCCATGCAGTTACAGACATTGACATACCATCTATGGGGAACAGGAGGAAAATATGTTCATTTTTTTTCCCCACCATTAGTACCTTAAGCCACAGGAGCGGCTAGAGAATCAAATTTCATTCAACTAAAAAAGCTAGCAAAAAAACCCATAAATGAACATGAAACATCTGACTTTAAATGCACAGATACCAACGAAAGCTGCAGATGAAGAGTCGAGACTTGAAGTGATATTTGCCCAGTGAATTATTCTTTTTCCTGAGGCAACGTAGGGGAAAAAAAAAATAATCTACCTTTTCTGATGGTGTGAAATAGTTTGCCATCTGACTATAGGAGAGTATGAAGAAATTTCAAGGACAAACTAGATCAGCCTTTACCTCGGGGCCTCTGTTTCTCTGCGTCATAGATCATTACAACTTCAGTGACCTGGAAGAGAGAAGGGAAATTCTACTAACGGTGCTGCCAGGGGAGCGTTATAAACAGTTACCACGGGCTGGTTCCCCGCGCTCTCTCCACAAAGCACAATTAAATGCTGGATGTAGCCATCAATACCAGGCTGGCCCAGCACAGCAGCGCAAACAAATTGGGAATATTGCTCTTTATGGGAGTTTAAGAAAAGCCCGAGTTCATCTGTTCTGAAAAGCTGTTATGTTGCGGCTCTTTAAGGTCTCATCACACTTAAGATTTTAATCTCGCATTAAGATCGCCACACTCTTTATACCCACACTATCGCCTATTAAAAAAAACCCAAAGGTTTCTGTTTTTCAACACAATATTCATCAGTGTAGCTTCTTAAAAGATTATTTTTTCCATTTTGAAACATTTGCACTCTCAACATGAAAAGCAGCTTTAACTCCAAACACATTTAAGAATTTGCACGGCTTCCCTGAATTACTTACTTGAATATCAGTGTGGCACAGAGTCCCAGTCATAAATTGATGCTTTAAATAGCATTACAAAACCCCCTGAGTTATAGATGATCGGTATCAGTGTGAGTTTAGCTTAAAAAAAAGACAAAACTAAAAAATGGAAAATGCAAGCTGTTCAAGGGCTTCAAGGTTTTTTCAGAGTAAGCACCACTGTGAGCTACAATCTAAACAAAACCAGAGGTGTTGTGTTTATGTCAAAGGCAGTACTAGAACAGCTGAAAGGAACTGCCTTTAAATTTTTCAGATGCAGAAAAGGGGTCTCAAAACGTGTGTGATCTCACAGAATCACATCTTCACCTTCAACTCAATCTTTGGATATTTTATACTAGAATCCCTTCAATTATCTTAAAATCTGAAGCAAATTCACCTTTTACCTACAGCTAGAAAACATATTTTGTAAGTTATTATACCACATGCACTCTCCTGAACACATCCTACACATCTCCCCCATGTGGGGATTCTGCCATGTGACAGTGCCAATTTTTTCCCCACTGCTCCATTTGGACGCCCTTTTTCTCATTGGTCTTATTTACCAAGCAATTACCATGTCTAATAATCGGTGCCTGCTTCTGTTTCTTTACTCTGTGGCCACAGAACGTCCAAAAGCCTTGACTTCTCCAAAGGAAACTCATTAAAAACACTACATTGACTCCCCAGTTTCTATACTGTTGTTAAAGTTCTACTACTTACTTTTAAAGGCACTTACACTTAAGGGCTGTTGCCTTCTGTATTTGGTGGAACAGAACCCTGCCAATGGGGGTTCCCAAATCAGAAGATACTGTCATTTCAGTCCAAGGTTACAAACTGAATTGAAAGCAGGTACAGAACACGAGCAGTGGTGTGTCTCTAGAACGGAGGGTCTAGGGACAGCAGAACTCGGGTGATGATTTAAAAGCAATTACTGTTACCAAAATAACAGCTGGAGGTGGCAAAATTTACCCTATCTGTACACCAAGACGAGGATCTCAGACAAAAAGCTCACTGAAGTATTCCCTGTTCCCAAATAAAAACCAAAAATTCAACAAAAATTTTCAAATCACCAAGCTGTAAGTAATGAATTGAAAAGAGAAAAAATTACTCTTAAGGCAACTCAACACAGGAGTTTTTGCAAGAAGGGAACAGAACGATGCATTGGGGGACAAGAGGGGAAAGAAGCAGCAAAGTTTGATACGTATCAGAGCAATGGATTTTGACAAACAGCAAGACACATTTCAAGATGATAAACGTTTACTGCAGTTTATCACAAAATGCTTCTGTATGTCCCTACAGCAGTTTGTCTAAATTAACCCCAAAAATTGACAGCTTGATGAAATCTGAGGAAAGGCAGCAGGGGGGAAAGCATCTCGCAACCGACTGATAACTGCCATCATGCTGAATGACTCACCACTCCGAATTTCTTGAAGTATTCCCTGAGCTCTGTCTCGCCACAGTTATGAGGAATCCCACCAACAAAAATTTTATTTGATTTATTGTTATCGCTCCTGGATCCTTTCTGCTAAATCAAGGAGGAAAAGATTCAGTCAGAAGGACAATAAAGTTGGCTACTTCTATCATTTTATACTTAAACATGAACAATGGTCTCTCGCAGGCTTGGGGGGAGCCATCTCCAGGCTTGAAGTTTCCTTGTCATTAAAGTGAAGCAACCACACGCTCAGAGCTCAGCGGTTTCGTGTTCACAGTCAGAACCCAGTCTCTGTTCTTTGGGAGATCAGAGAACCAGGGACTGTGTTCGGGGCCATTTACTCGTTTTCTAATGAAATCACATTAACCCGCAGGGTGTGAAGTTGGCTGGAGGAGAGCAACAGTGGGAGTGCACTTTCAGACACTGGTTTCAAAACCTGAAGAACTCAACTGAAAACGTGGCCAAGAGCTTAAGAAAACATCACATCCACAAACTGAGTTTAAAGCAAACACGAAACGTTCATTAACACTGTGTGGTACTTGGAGTCTTACCATGGTAATCTAAGTAGAAGACATTTTTCAGAAAAAAAATTTACACTCAAGGCCTGCATACTAACTCCTGATTTAAAAAAAAATAATAAAAAAATATATATATATAATCCAAGGGAATTCAATGAAACTGCCAGCAATTAAGCCCAAGCTTAGAATAGAGGCAGGATACACCAAGGATCTTTCCTTACCCATCCTTCCTTCGGTCGTGTCCTCTCTGGCTGCATCCCCCTAGGTGTACATGGCTTTGGATCAATCTGGAAGAAGTTCCAGTTTGGTCAGATCTCAGCATGCAGAATATTGCTCTAAAAGTTAGGTTTCTGGCAGCTGAACACAGCACTGCTGGGATCCAGCTCCTCAGACCAAAGCTATCGTCAATACATGGCTTCTACAAAGTGACACAAATCATTTGAGTTAAAGCTGTCTTACAATAAATTAAAACCAACAACCAGGTAACTTTCACACTGTCCAGTCTGTGAATAAGAAGCCTGAATGTAAAACAGATCTTTGTAGCAGTTTGGAGCAAAAAATAACTAAAAGAGGACAAAACAGAAAAGCAACTTACATTTCGGCCATCTAACGTGTGAGGTCTACTGGCCAGCACTGTGCCCACACAGTTGGGATCTTTAAATTTGACAAATCCAAATCCTCGAGACTGGTTTGTTGTTTTGTCTTTCATTATTACACAGTCTACAACTTCTCCATACTGAGAGAAGTAGCTACGAAGGGTTTCTGTTAAAAAAAGAGCATATATTAAACAGAACCAGGTATTAATGTTACGAGGTCGTGTTCACAATTACGAGGCAAAAGATAGGCAAACGGCTAAACAACTTCAAACTCATTTTGAAAATGATGACATTTTACTTCCTCTAGACAAATGGTACACACTGCTTTATTTCCTCTCAGCCAATAGAACAGTAGTATCAGAGTAAACCAACGATAAAACATTGGTCACCTTCTGAGTTGACAAAAAAACTTCAATCCCAAATACTGATTGAAAATATAAAACCAGAAGTGATTAACACAGATCTCTCTACAGAAAATTCTCTTCATTTAACAGAAGAGAGCAGTAGAACATCACCCCGTTTTCCCTAGCACAGTATTGTCTGCTAAAAAGCCCGGCCCAACGCCTGTAGAATACATAGCTTACCTTGTGTCGTGCTCCAGTCCAAGCCACCCACAAACAGTTTTCTGCAAACGAAGCACACAGCAGTTTTAGGGCGCTACATCACAGGTGCTACATCTTATTTAACACAGAAGTCAGCTATTCTGGGGGGTCTGGTGGTAGCGAGGCCTCCCCAATGCCCTACAGAGCCCGGCCTTCACTGGAATTCACTATTCTTTGGGACAACTACCTTCTGTTTCATGAAGATTCACATAAAAGTCAAGCATTCATTTTGTGTGCCACAAGCAGAGATTGTAAGGTTATTACAGGAATGCATTTTATTCCTTTGAGCAAAAAGAACACAAAAATATCAGAAAAACCTAAGTTCCTCCAAACTTCTTATTTCCAGGTATTTGAGAAGGCAGTGCTGCTTTGAGAAATTGCTACAACAGCCAGAAGTAAAAAAACCCAACAACAGAGAACATGACACTCAGTACATTTATTTGCTCTTTTGAGGCATAAGGAGTCCCAGCATGGAACACTACGTTGTTCAGAAAAATATAAGTAAAAGCATCACTGAAATTTGAACAGTGATCCAAGAACGCCATTATAAAGCCACTCTACCTGGTTAACCCCACCTCAATTAAAACAGGATGTCTGGATTTCTGTCAAGGTCTGGATCCTCAGCTCCAAGTCACTTATAGAACTTCTAGAAGCCCAAAAACCAGCTGCAGGGTCCATGCAGTTCCAATTTAAGGATGAAAACAAAATC
Organism: Gallinago nigripennis; assembly: GCA_027564165.1. Classification (NCBI taxonomy): domain Eukaryota; kingdom Metazoa; phylum Chordata; class Aves; order Charadriiformes; family Scolopacidae; genus Gallinago; species Gallinago nigripennis. The sequence goes on along the minus strand of JAOQGL010000014.1, from coordinate 3,791,476 downwards.
CCAAACTTCTGAGCTAAAGCAAACTGTCCCCAAACCAGACATTCTAGTTTAAGATACTCAAGTCCATCCCATTTACCCTTTAATCCCAGGTTGAGGATCAAGAGGTATGCACAGTCCTGCACTGAGCCTCCAAAACCAAGACTGAAGAGAGCTGAGCTCTCCTACATCCCTTTGCTACCTAACCCCAGGACAGTTTCCAGAAAGACAATTTACAACAGAAATAAGATTTTGAAAAAATTATTCTACAAAAATACACTAGCAACACAGCTGCTGCAGCCCTTTGTAACAGGTACTGGAGCAAAAATAACACCTGAGACTGAAATTTACACGCTTCATGTTACCATCTCCTACAGTTAGAAGCATCTCCCTATGAAAAATAATGCCAGTGGCTGAAGTTATTTAATAGCAGCACACAAATAATAAGGAAGATGAGTGCATCTGCCCTGGGATGATGTGGCCAGCTTTCACGGGCCACAAGGTCAAAGCCCAACGGGAATCGCAGCTAAAAGGCTCCACGGGAAGAAATGCTGAACAAGATGCAGTGGTTGGATTCGGGCATCACCTGAAACTTCTATACTTGGGTAAAACTGAAAGCATTATCAATTTTTTCCATCCTCAGATCAAAAAAAGACGAAGTCTGCCTTCAGGCTTCCTTGCCCCTGTGTTCTAAAAAGTCCTTCAACTGCTGATTAAAATAAACCAAAAAAACCCTTTATCTATTCTTTTTATGTGCTGCTCCCTTGCTCACCTAGACAGACCAGTCAGAATCACTTCTGTCTACCATTATCTTCTAGCTGAATGAAAGCAAAAGTAGAACCACCAAGTTTGAGTCTAAGATAGAAGACAAACTTGTGAGGCAAGTACTAAATAACAGAGTTGCACTAATTCAGCAATTAGTTGTGAAACCATTTTACAATCTAGTTTAGCGATATCTGCAACTAGGTGAGAAAGCCATGGCTGAAACCCAAACTAAGCTCCACGCTCAAAACTTAAGACAAATCCGAACGAACTTGTCTTCTGAAAAGCGCATCCGAATCTGCCCCGTTCGTGTCGGAGCACGTCGAAGGGCTTGGGGGAAGCGCAGGGAGAGGAGCGGGGCGATGCCAGCCGCCTGCTCTGCAACTTCATCAGCCTTAGGGTGTGACACAACCTCCACGCAAAGTAATTTACCCCATAATTAAAGGTTAGCTCAAAGCCACCTCAAGACTTGGCCCTTTCCAATAAGAAGCACCAACTCAAAAGCTCTTCTGTTTAGTTTCACGGGTCTGCACGGACAAGTGCTGGGACAGTTTATCTTTGGAGGATGCCTTCTGTTTCTCTTTATCAGGCCTCAGAGAGAGCAACCATCTTCTGCTTTGCCTTCAGATATATCCCAGTATAGTTGAGCTCAGAATTACTGCACCTTCACTTACACAGGGAAAGTTGAGCAACAAAAAAATTAAACTTCCTCTCACCTGTTTTTTTTGGCAGTAAGAAACCAGTCCCCCCAGCCACAGAGCTGCTGGTGCACAGGGAGCATCGGTGCAGTGAGAGCCTTGCCCCCAGAAGGTGCTGTGGAACAGGGTGGTTTGCAGACAAAACCAGCAGCCCTGTCCCACTTTGCTTCATTTCTGTGACACGGCACCACGTCAGGACCCTCATGCGATGGCAACAGGAACTAAATCCAGTATTGCCCATAAGTAAGACCCCCCAGCCTTGTTCCATCGAGGCTGATTTCATTTCTAAGGCAGTGGCTGAGAGAAACACGGGTCTTGTCTTTCAAATAAAAGACCGACTGTTCAGCACAGACCAAAGCCCCAGGAAATAACTGCGCCGGCCACGGGCAAAGCTCCGGCTCCGCAGCGTGGCAGGAGACAGCGGCTGCATCTGCTCCGTGATGCCTCCGACACCAGCAGGAGAGGGACACTGCGTCCAGTGCCACCCCCTGGGAAAATGGGGCTGGTTTCTGCTGGCACCTTCCAGGATAAGCGAGTTCTTCTCAAGGACAGGAAAACTCCCCCTCACCTCCCTCTGCTGGTGAAGGGCTGGCTCCGGGTGTCAGTTCCCAGCAACAGGTCATTGTCTGGGAAGAGCCCAACTTCAGAGCCCTCAGGACACACAGACCCCCTGGGAGATCAACTGTCCCTTTCCCACCCCTTTCTCTCCACATGCTCTTCCTTGTGCCACTACCTTCAGGGAAAGGAAGTTCTAAAAGGAAACCTCATTTCCTAAGAGTAATGAAAAAAAAATAACCTATCTAATGCTATATTCAGATTAAACTTGATGTAGCCTATGACTATGTGTTAGCTACACCCTGGGATTTATATTTAAAAAAAAAAAAAAATTGATAGCTTAGTATTTAAGCCCAATCTTTATAAGGTCAATCTAAAAATACCAGCTATGTTCTGACAGAACATGAAGCTGTCTGCAGGGACGGAGGACTCCCTGCAGTCAGTGGTCACTGAAACCTTCCAATTCCACTATTAATTATTTGTAGTCACCCTACATATGTTTAAACAAACAAAAAAAGCAGGGTTGCCTAAGGTCAACTGCAGCAGCTGTATGTAAATACACAGCTTCTATTTATACACACACTATAGAATGCCAGAAGCATCCCGTCCTGACTCCTGATGGATCGGTTTGAACACACGAAGCAAAGGCAAGAGCTCACGAATCCCTACCCAACCCAAAACCTAAACATAATTCCACTCAAGACAGGGCTATGCAATAGGGTGCTGGATTCCCTGTGCTCAGCTTCTGTCCCCAGCCCCTTTGTGTGGTCCTACGTACACTGCCATCCATAAAACTCCATGTTCAAACAGTTTTTGGGCTTGCAGTGATGAGAATGACAGTTTGAGCCTGCTGACACTGCTGTCCTCACACCTATTTACACACCCTCAAACACACACCCCTCCGTAAAGCCACGCTTTATAGGCTGCAGCGTTTGGAGGATGATCAGTCCATCCCCAGGGGAACGTAAAGCACTTCCCCAGCAGGAGCCCGAGGAGAAGACAAAACACCAGACCTTCCTTTGGGCAGGTCTCTCTCTGCCGTGAGCTGTACAAGACTGTGCACCGTGTCCTGGTGCGTGGAGGACACCGACGGACACAGGCACCCGAAGCAGCAGCATCCCTCAGCTCCGGAGTGGGAAGCACAACAGGGACTCTCCACCAGTTACGGGGCACACAGCAAGTTCTGACCAAGTTTCACAAACCCACGTGTTCCGCCTCAACTATTTCCTGACAAAATTTCACTTGCTAATTTATTATTTTCCACCACAAACGCATCCATCACTGAAACAGCTAATCCCAGAATTGGTAAGAAAGCACACACAGGTATTTTAGAAGTGCCAAAAACTCAACAAAAGCGCAATCTTTTTGCTTACGTAAAATAATCTGGGGGGTTGATTAACGTCTATCATTTCTCTTAGCGCAGGCCAACGAGCTACATCCTGTAGGGCAGAGGATCTCAAGATCAGCACTTTTCTTTCATCTGAAATAGTCCCAAGCACTAATTACAACAAATAACGCTCCCAAGGCCCTGCCTACTCCCATCAACACGACTACGAGGCCTGTAGCCTTCCTAAGGATTTCTTCTTAACTTATAATCTCCGTCCAGAAGAGCGGTTACATTCGCAACTTCCTATTAGGCCCCGCATCTCCCAACAGCTTTCAAAGCAGAACTTCCTTCACACAACTACAGGCAGCTGACTGGAACTGCAGCTTGTTCCACGCTTTCACCTTTCCCTTTGAGCACTTCTGGGGGAGGAGAAAAGGGAAAGAAAAAAATGAAATATATATAATTAGCACCTCCGATTAAAATCCAATCCTTTCCAATCTGATTACAACTCAGAAGGATGAAAATCTAAGCGGTCTGGGACTGGGAGGGAGCTCTGTGACAGATGGGCCCGGTGGGGCTGGAAGCTGACGGTATCTCAGGGAGGAAGGGGCAGCCTGTGCTCACCTACAGCCCCCCAAGACCAAATAAAAAAACTTTCAGAGCAGACCCCACTTATTTAAACACGCCTCCTCGTGCAATACACACTGTTTGTAGCCACATGTTATGCTGAAAAGAGTGATCCCACCCCTCGTGTTTCTAAGACTGTGCATGAAGGACGGGCACGGCAAACGAGCAGCTCACGGGAGAGAGCACGGGAAGGGGAGACCGGATGGTGCCCGCTCCACTTTCAAAGAAGGTGGCCGGTTATGACGCACACATTCTGGGCCAAAACTTGCAGCGAAAGCTAAGGCAATATCTTTATGTATTTTATTTTTACTATTTTCAGCTCTAACGTGCCAACAGCCCCACCACAGAACCGGCCTTCCAGCCCAGCCGAACACCGCCGCAGCTCAGGGCTGTCAGTCGGGAGCAGCCGCCAAACCTCCCGGAGGCCTCGCACCTAAAACCGCCGCTTTTCTGCCCCTTTTTCCAGCCCCGAAGGACGGCGAGGCCTGCTAGAGGCGGCGGGGGGGGGGAGAGGCCGCCTTTGTCCGGCCGTTCCTCCGGAGCGGAGCCCCGGTGGCGGCCGGGGAGAGCCCTGATGAGTCACGGGAAGGGAGACACCGGGGGGGGGGGGGGAGTTGTTTTACCCCCCGCACGCCCGGTTGGGGATGGAGAAGGGGAAAATAAACCGGGTCCCCCCTTCTTCCCCCCCCCCCGAGCGGCGGTGACCTTGGCCGCGCGCACCTGCCGCCGCAGCCCGGCGCGGGCCGGTCACGTGACGGGGGGGGGGGGCACCACCCTCCCGGGCCGCAGGGGCCCAGCATGGCGGACGGGCCCGCCGGCGGCGGCGGGACGGCGGTGAGGCCTTCCCCCCCCCCCAAACCCCAACCGGAGACCGGGAAAGGAGGGCGATGGGGGGGCCGGACCCCCCCGCCCCGCCTCTGCTCTCCCCCCCTCAACTCCCTTCCTCACCCGATCTCGTCGGCGCCTCCCACGCTGTTCATGGCGGCGGCTCCTCGGCGGGATCCGGGGCCGCGCCCGGCTCGTCCCTCCGGTGGCGGCGGCTTTGGCGGCGGCAGGTCGCGGGCGGGCGCTCCTCGCTGTGTTTCTTTCCTTTCCTTCCTTCCCCCCCCCCCCCCCCCCCCGGGCGCTCCCCGAGCTGCGCAACGGCCGCCCCCGGCCCGGCCCGGCCCCCCCCCAGCGCCGCGCGCTCGCGCTCCCTCAGCGCCGCCAACCGCCGCTGCGCGCGCACCTGCCCCCGCTACGGGGTCTCCGGGGCCGCGCCCAGGGAGGGGAGGGGCGGGGAGGCGCGCGGGGCACGACGGGAAGGGCAGTCCGCCCGCACCACGTGCGAGGAGCCGGGAAGGGGGGGGGGGCAGCAGGGCACAGCGTGGGGCAGAGGCCTGTGCGCAGCCCCACAGCATGGCACGGTGTGGGGCACAGCACAGTGCACAGTCCTACTGCGGGGCACAGTGTGGGGCAGAGCCCCAGAGCATGGCACAGCCCCACTGTGTGTCCCCAGAGCGTGACACAGTGTGGGGCAGAGCCCTCTGCACGGCCCCACAGCACGGCATAGCTCCACTGTGTGGTCCCACAGCATAGCACAGCGTGGGGCACAGCACAGTGCACAGCCCTACAGCAGGGCACAGTGTGGGGCAGAGCCCTATGCACAGCCCCAGAGCATGGCACAGTGTGGGGCAGAGCCCCAGAGCATGGCACAGCCCCACCGTGTGTCTCCAGAGCACAGCACAGTGTGGGGCAGGGCCCTATGCACAGCCCCAGAGAATAGCACAGCCCCACTGTGTGTCCTCAGAGCATGGTACAGTGTGGGGCAGAGCCCCAGAGCATGGCACAGCCCCACTGTGTTGACCCCAAAGGATGGCACAGTGTGGGGCACAGCTCAAGGCACAGCCCCACAGCATGGCACAGCGTGGGGCACAGTGTGAGGCATGGCCCCACAACATGGCATGGCCCCACAGCACAGCACAGCCCCACTGTGTGTCCCCAGAGCACGGCACCGTGTGGGGCAGAGCCCTCTGCAGGGCCCCAGAGCATGGCACAGCCCTAGTACTTCACCCTGGAGCGTGGCACCATGTGGGGCAGAGCCCCAGAGCATGGCACAGCCCCACTGTGTGTCCCCAGAGCACGGCACCGTGTGGGGCAGAGCCCCAGAGCATGGCACAGCCCCACTGTGTGTCCCCAGAGCACGGCACCGTGTGGGGCAGAGCCCTATGCACGGCCCCAGAGCATGGCACAGCCCCGGTATGTCACCCCAGAGCGTGGCACTGTGTGGTGTGTGCCACCACGTGGAGCCTGATGGGGCACAGCCCCCCACAGTGTGGGGCAGAGACCCCTACGTGGCCCCGGTGCACAGCCCAGCCCCACTGTGTGTCCCCAGAGCCTGGCACAGTGTGGGGCAGCCCCCTCTGCACGGCCCCGCTGTGGGGCACAGCCGGGGGAAAAGCCTTTCCTCCATGTGTCCCCCCCCCCGGTGGCACTGACCGGCTGCGTGCCCCGTCCCCCTGGCAGTGTGCCCCCCGTCCCCTGCGCCCCCCCAGCCCCGCTCTGACGGGGCCACCACTCGCTCTTTGCCCAGTGTGGGTGGCCAGTGGCCAACACGCCGGTGTGGGTGGCCAGCAGGTCAGTGTGGGTGGCCAATTGCCAACACGTCGGTGCGAGTGGCCGTGCGTGCCCACCCCCTGCCCGCTCCAGCCCCAGCACCCAATAAGGGCTCCCTTTCACCCCACGGGGGGGCCCCCCCCAGCCCTTTATTTGCCGACTCAGCGTTTTCCCAGCCCTGACTATTTAAAGCCCGTCCGAGCCCCCCGGTGGCCCCTTCCCTCCCCCAGCGTTGCCCGACCCCAAACCCTTGGACTTTCCTCCCGGCGGCGGGGCGGCCATGAGCGCGGGGCCCATCTTTGCGGCGGGCGAGGATTGCCGGGCGGCCTGGCGGGGGGCCACCGCCGGCTACGATGCGCCGGACGCCCACCTGGAGATCCTGGGGAAGCCGGTGATGGAGCGCTGGGAGACCCCCTACATGCACTCGCTGGCGGCCGTGGCTGCCTCCAGGGGTAATGGGACCCCCCCCCTGCTCCCCCCACCACCCCCGCTGACCGAGGGTTGGGGGCCGTGCCGTGGGGTGCAGCTGGGGGGTGGGGAGGGGGCAGTCTTTCCCACGAGGAAAAAATCGGGGGGGGGGGACGGCCCCCCCATGGCCTGGGCCCCA